>JAOBYK010611999.1:11018-30012 GCA_025434845.1 Phenganax subtilis | reverse complement strand
GCCACTGCCAAAATTATACCCCAAAAAGGTAGAAAAAACCTCATACTAATACCTTTCGCCTAGCTTGTGCCAACAAAAAGGTTGCAGGTACGGCGTGATTGTTTGGTACATGTTTAAAGAAGCTTGATTTGATTCATTTATTTCAGGGTACCAGTTGTTTTCATACTCATTTAATTTCCATTTCTATAAATATTGAAAACAAGTAAGGCATGTGTAATCAGAGCATTTTTGTGAAATATGTAATAATTTGGATAGAAATTAACATAAAACTACTATCTTATACCTTAGATGCGTTTGGACGACTTCCTACCGCTTCCTCTTTGCATTTTCTTGGTTCCTTAGCGTTACTTTTGTGGTTTTTGAAAGCTTCAGTTGTCCTTTTTGAAAATATGGTGGCTTCTTTTATAAATCTCAAGTTTGGGGCTTCTGCTTTGGCGTCTTGTTTTCATGCCTTTGTTTTGCATTTCTAAAAGCGATAGATATTATAAGACCTCTACTTTCCAAACAATTTTCTGTGAAGAATAAAAACAAAAAGTTGGTTAAAAAGATAGGCAGATTTTACGGAGCTTCGTTGTTGCAATTAGCACCCACTAATTGCAAATATAGAACATCGAGTTCGCCATGAAAATATACTAAAATTCGCCATGAAAAAATGGGGTTTCGCCCTAGCCCATTCCACTTAACTCATGTACAAACTATTGCTTTAACTTTGACAAGAATTGCTGGTATATTCATCTGGGTATTCGCGGAAACATCTTTCCAGGCAGAAAACAGCGAAGATAAAATATTTTTAGAGAAATATTTGATATATAATTGAAACATAGTAATTCAAAATGTAATGCGTTCTTGGACAATTTACGGTCGAAACGTTTTGCTTAATTTTTACTAATTTCGACAAAATTTCGTTTAACGAACGTTATCCAAACATGGTAGACGACATTACGCACAATACTGCTGGTTTAACAACCAGAAAAGCACACTAAATCGTGTCCGAGAGTATATTGATTCGTGAAATGTTGTATGATTTCCAACACCATTTTGTCGCTAAATATTCGAAAATTCTCGAAAAAAATAAAGAAAAGACATGCATTTATACCTTATGTATCTTCGTACGACTTCTGTTAGCTTCTCAATGTTGTCTTAGGTATTTTTGACAACCTTTTGGCGCATAAGTAAATTTTTGAACGGCGCGATGAAAAGTTTGATTTCAGAAGAAAAACTTCGCCGCCTAAAATTCTCGTCTCTGATTGGTTACTGCGGTGTTTTGCCTCTAAGCATCATGGACCATGTGTATAATGTCACTGAATACTCAATATGTTCCCCAATGTACTAATAACCTTTGTATTCCCCCAGGTAACCCTTATGACGATCCAGTGACGAACGAAGATCAGTTTATATTTTGTTATACTCTTTTTCTTTAATGCTTCGCTTTAGTTCAAAAACAAAAACCTTTGCCGTGAAAATTCGCCATAAAATCAAACGAAATTTAACATAAAACATATTATAGGGTTTGTCAATAAATGAACTAAAAGAAGTTGAACTGGAAATGTAAAAATTCGCCATAGACAGCATAAAAATTCGCCATTCAAACACCGTGACTTATTCGCCATTTTAGAATTTGGAAAGACAATGAAGTACAACTCACTTTACTATACACCAATTTTTTTAACAAAAATGTACCATGTATCACAGAAAACACAAGCAATAGTACAAAGTGTACTGAGTGTAATATTAAGGAGAATATTTCGGTGGATTAACGCCCTTGTTCCAGTGAAAAACGACAAAGAAGAAGGACAAACGCAATGTTTCAAGTGACAAAATTTCGTTCGCATACATTCTAACAGGCGGTACATTCCGCTCCAAACATGCTAATTTCTACAAATATTCGTTCAGAAACGTTTCCCAAGCACTGGAGAACGACGAAACAAAGTAAAACAATGATATTTTAGCGTATAATTTACCAAAAGCGGCAAAAGTGAACACAACAGTAGCCAACAAGCAAGTCTCTTCGTCAAACGCGATGTGGCTTCCAACAACATTTCGCAGTGAAATATGAAAAAATTTACACAAAAATAACCTAAATTTATACCTTGAATACGTTTGTACGGCTTCTTGAACCTTTTCTTCATGTTATTCGCTTTTCCGACGTTTCTTATGCGGTCTTTAAAAGGATCGGTCGGTTTTTCGAAGTGCGCGGTGAAAAAGTTCGCTTGCTTCTTCAAAGCAGTTCGGATTTCTCCCGCCCGTAGTTCTCGTTTCTGATTGGTGGATCTCGTTCATGTGAACTATTCAAAATAAAATCCGAATTGTATCAATATATCCCTCTTTGTCCTCACGATCATTACGTAATAAATTATGAAGAATGTTTGTTTACATTTTTTGCCACTTTATTTCCTTCTGTTTACTTAGCACCAAAAATAAATGCGAATCGTGCTTGAAAGCATGCGAAATAATCGGCAGAAAAGGTAATTATGTATTTCATAAATGAATTTTTGCGCTGAAACCTCAACAAAGGCGTTCGATTGATTAAACAAGCCTATCGATCGATTGAAACAGCTGGGCATAATAATTAAGTACTTCCTTAACAATCATATATCAAGATCAGGCCTACTATGTAGGTTTGTGAATATGGCTTATAAATACATTTCTTCAATGTATATTTTGGCATTTAACTGTATTTGGCTTGGCAACTCCGACTTGACAATGCATCCTGGACATTTAAAACCCATTGGTTCACATGGGACAATACTAAATGTGGAATCAATGGATTATTTTCCTGATCCTTCCTTATTTTTTGAAAATTATGTGTATGGTAGTAAGCCATTACTAGTAAGAGGTGGTGCTAAAATATCGCCTGCGTTTTCATTGTGGGACGATGAATATCTTGCGAATTTCAAGGAAGGAAAAGAACTAAACGTTGTCGTCGAGCAAGCAAAGAAAGAAAATAGATCATTGGTTCCAGAAGAAATACCGTTCACAGAATTTGTAAAGAATTACAAAAAACAAGATGTATATTTGGTCAATGAACTGCCTGAATTTCTAAGGTATGAGCTATAATATGCCTAGGGCACAATGAAGAACCTTCCAGTGGATGGGTTGACCCTGTAAGTTTACATTTGTAAAGAAAAAAGCTTTTTTATGAGAAGTTTACACAATCTCTATATGGCTGGCTAGAGTTTTGTCCAAAAGTGTAAGATTGTTTTGTAGTATAGAAAATACATAATTGCGTAGAGACCCCTGGGAAGAATTGCCTCTCATTGAGTTGAACTGATATGAATCAGCTTCTTAATTCTACAAATGATGGCATATTTATAAATATACTTTCTTTGAAGCAAGGATGTGTATTTGCCACCTTCATTACTTTGTCAAGATGTCACAGGTTATCTTTTAGCCAAGGTAAGGCATTCTACAAGTTTACAATCAATAAACAGGCCCAAGGGGATGGGCCTCCATAAAGAATCAGCTGAGATCAAATGTAAGTGTGAAGTTGAGTTTGATTGTTTTTATTCCAGTTGATGTGGTTTAGCAGTGGAGGAACAAAATCTGTTTTACATTACGACTCAGCGGAGAACATCAATTGTTTGTTTGCTGGCAGCAAGGAATTGTATCTTATTGACCCAAACAAATACTCAGACAAGGTCAGAACCGTGCAACACAAACTATGACATTGAAGACAATCAACACACTATTTACTGATTGAAATTGATCTTTTACCAATTTCAAAATGCAAGAATCCCCAATTGACAAGAAAAATGATAGATCCGACAACAAACAGAGTGAAATAAAAAAGGGCATCTTCATGTTAAATCTTTAAGAAAACATTGATCAAAATGTGTGCTGCTGTATAATTTTTTTTTCTTTCAGGTTACAATAGAAAATAAGAGATCAGCGTATTCGAATGTGGATGTTGAAAGGTATTCCCTTGTGCACTTCACAATTTTCAGTGCCCAAATGTAAGTTCGGTTCTATTTGTGGCAACATATATAGTTCTCCATGATGTTTTCAGAGTGGACTTCGTCAAGTACCCTGGTCTGGCTGAAGTTGAATATCATTTTGTTGAAATGCAGCCTGGAGATTGCTTATACATTCCCTATATCTGGTAAGAAAATACTGCTTCTTGGTGCCTTGTTATGCTTAGCATGCCTTAGATTCATTCTGTCATTCTTTCACTGCAGGTATCATCATGTTTCATCAGTAGGAAGAAACTTAGCTGTAAACATTTGGTGGAGTCCCTCAGCCAAACCTCTCTTAGACAAGTGTAACTTATCAAACAGCACTTTAGAAAATTTTCAGTTTGTTGGTTTCAGTGAACTATTTCCCCGAGAAGTTTCAGACGGCATGAAGTAAGTTGAAACTCACTAAAGTTTCAATTCCAAGTTTTACACAGATAGGAAACCTTATTTGCCTACACAAAATTTCATCTGATTTCTCCTATTGGGTGTGGTTTACTTTCTATTGGTCTTCACTTGATGAGTAAATTAATTTTTGCATTGTTTTAACACAGTTTTTCTATCACAAATATTTTGTAGACGTATTATGAAAACAATGTTTGAGGAATATGACAATAAAGTGAATTTGGAAGAATTTCGAGTTTTTATCACAACAGTAAGAGTTCAGTTATTGCCATAAATGTGAAAATTTGTACTCAAGTTAAGGGTGAGCTCAGTAGTTAGACTTACTAATATTTTGTTTTTAGAAATCTGAGTATTTTGAAGAAGGAGCAGTGTGGTCAAATGAAATGATGGGAATGTTAGATAAGGTTTGCTAATCGCTATCACATCCTAGTTAAGTGATTCACTCTCCTACCTAATTGCAGGCCTACACCCCTGCCCGATACCTGTAACGTCACCACTCAGACTCGCATATGTAAGCGTGTGACTAGAAAAGTGCATGTAATCCCAGACCTCACAACATAGGCACTAACCTGGGGCCGGTTGTTCAAAAGTTGAATAGCGCTATTCACTCGATAGTGAATTTTTGTAACCTTCGTAAAATTTCCATTGATCGTTATATATGAAATTACGGTTGATAATTACAGATTTAAGTCTCTAACTAATATTTAAATTCTTGACCAAAATGGACGTTTCGGTATTTTTTGTCCAACTTTAGGAACATTGAAAAATTCACTATCTGATGGATAGCGCTATCCAACTTTCGAACAACCGGCCCCTGAAAAATAAGGCTTACTGCTCATTTTCTATTTTAGATTTTCCTTTACCTGAATGAACCTTCAAATGATGACGTGCTCACACCAGAGGACATCATGTCTTTGTCAGAAGAAGTAAGCCGTATTTGGAACCTAAAATGAATGAAATGATTTAAACATTGCTCCAACGTTTCACAGCAGCAAACCTTCACTTGTTTTTATAGTCATTCTGTATTTTTTAGTCTTGGGGAAAAGTTTTTCCATTAGTTAAAGAGCTTCATAGTTTGGTGGATGATCAGTTTGAACCAGATGGTGAGGACGATTTTGAGCTTGAAAACGAGTTTGAAGATGATTCTCAAAAAGAAGAGCTTTGATGGATTACTCAAAATTAGTTCGAGGGATAGTGACGCTATGACAAGTTGTGAGACGTGCCTGGGTGAATGAATTTGTTTTAAGTTTCTTGGAGTGATGTTAACACCATGACAAGCCAAGATACATACATAAAAATAATATATTTACTAAACATTATTACAATTGGACGAATCTCTACAATTCGAATAAAACTGCGAGTCTATGCCAATCTTTCGACCTGCGTCAAAAACGCCTTGAACGAGGTATACATTTTATGATGTTCTAAAACCTCGGGCTAAACCAGTTTATTTATTGGTTGACATACAATAGAACATCCTAATGTACAATTTTGTTTTATATTAGTTCATCATACAAGACTCGTATGTAGGCACCATGTATTTGATGTTTATAAATGCGTCTTCACCGCCGGTTCGCTCGAAACTTTCCAAAGTCTCTTGGATTAAATCTCCCACATTTTCACGTCGTTGTTGGCTGTAGTCAATGCGATCGCCGCAGTTTATATTCTTATTTTTAAAGATGTTTAAGATGGGCAGAATCTGGCGATAGTAAGGCACAAGAGCTTCTCCAACCATCTCTCCTGAGACAACAAGACTTTGCAAGACTTTTAAAGTTGTGCACACGACTTTGTGATTTCTCGTGTTCAAAGCGCGTTTCAGAGGGATTATAAGTTGTGGAACGACAGGTAAGATCTTCTGTCCACCGTGCTCGAGCATATCGTGAACGCCTTGTCTTGCAAAGAACTCGTATGGGTGTTCGGTTTCTCGTAAGCCATCAAAAAACAGTGGCAGATAATGATGATAGTCAAGCTTCTCGAGCTCCACCTTCCAAGCAATCTTGTTGCCTTTTGTATCATGTTCAAGGGCGATAGGAAAATCACCTCTTTCGTAAAACTTGCGAAAACTTGTCTTAGCAGCAGGTCTTTCCTTGAAAGCTCCGCATTTCGGTGGATCTTTAACCTGGAATTTGGAAAGAAGACCAAAAACTTGAACATGGACACAACGAAGTAAAGAAGATAAAATCAAATGGAAAATTCTTTGGGATAGATTTCTTAACGTACCTTGGCGTTTTTTAATCTTGATTTACTCGTAAATCCATCAGCAACAATGTTTGTAGCCATTGAAGTAGCCATAACGCCTTAGGACGTGTTTTTGTGCGTTTCTGAGAGAAAAATCGCCCGTAATTTTTATACCCTGTTCCAAGGTTGTTTTTTATCACATAGCAACAACATTGTCTGCCATTGTTGACGTTGCCGTAGCATAGCAACGGCGGGTACATCCGAGTCGTACACGAGTATAAGCCGAGAATTTCCGAGTTGAAATTTTAAGATGGCGGCGAAAATAACAAATATTCGTACTTGTTGTGCTTTGCTGAATTTCCGAAATTACAAGAGAACTATTGCGTTGTTCAGCCATCGAGCATTATTTTCTAGCAGTTATGTACAACAGAAAGTAAGAGAATAGTTTTTGTGATTAATATATGAGCTAGTAAGTCAATTAAATTAAAGCATATCTAATGTATCAATATATCAAGTTTACGTATAATACATTAACAGTATAAGTGGTTTTAGTTCAAATAGGCTAATATCTATGAACTTTACAAATATTATTTGGAGATTCTCTTTTTTCTAACTCAAAACTAGTTGGAGAATTTTGTGGGGTGTGCTCTTTCAGTTGGAGAAATATTTATGGGTGTACCCCTCTAATTAGAGAAATATTTATGGGCACACCCTTATATTAGAGAATACATACATGTATTAGATATATATGAATGGAAAATTATGACATTTTTAGACAAGCCAGTCATTTTACAGTACTTCTCCCAGGAACTGTGTTCCTTCGTCACAGACAAATGAGAAGAAGCCGCAAGTTACAAACAGTTTGAAAATAATTAATAGCATGGTGAAACATGTTTGGCCAAAGGATAGAAATGATTTGAAGATTAGAGTTGTATTGGCAATCTCTTTACTTGTTGGATCCAAGGTAAGTTCTCTTGAAGTTTGCTAAGTTTGTTGATAAGCTTATCTTGATGTTTTTATCTTATTTAGATCCTCAATGTTCAAGTTCCATTCTTATTCAAATATGCTGTAGATCACCTCAATAATGGAGCTCATTTGATGGACACTGTTTCTGGTAGCGCAATGACGTTGACAACAGCATTATTGCTTGGATGTAAGAATGAGTCCTTCTTTTCTAATAATGGCAAATAATATGTCTCTAATTATTTCAGTTTTGTTTCCCAATTGGGTGGTTTGCCTTTACTTTGCTTCACGTTCTACAAAAACACTTTGATGATTAGTTCAATCTTTCTGATTATTTTTTTGCAAAATAAGAGAAGAATGCTTGATGTATGTTTAGATGGTGCGGCTAGAGCTGGCGCTTCTTTTTTCAATGAACTGAGGAATGCTGTTTTTGCAAAAGTTGCTCAAAGTTCCATCAGAACGGTTGCAAAAAGAACATTCTTACATCTCCACCAAATGGATCTAAGTTTTCATCTTTCAAGACAGACTGGAGCTCTCTCAAGAGCAATTGACAGAGGAACAAGGTTTGCCAGGCTTCTCTTCCTATTTGTTTCCTTCAGCTGACAAATTTTCTCGAAGATAATTCAAACCTTGTGTTCTCTCGTTTAGAGGTATCAACTTTATGCTAACTGCATTAGTTTTCAATATCTTCCCAACTGTATTAGAAGTTTCTTTGGTCACTGGAATCTTGGTACGTTGATCAACCGTCTCCAAAGTCGTGTTGTGTATAGAGCTATGGCTAAGAATTTCTTCCGTTTAGACGTATCGCTGTGGCAAGGAATTTGCGCTTGTGACATTAACCTGTATCGCTGGCTATACTCTTTTTACATTTGGTATCACTCAATGGAGGTAGGCATGTTGATTTTGACGAGAAGACATTCTTGCAGTTCTTTATTCTTGATTGCTGTTTTCCAGGACAAAGTTTCGTATTGAAATGAACAAAGCAGATAATGAAGCTGGCTCATTAGCCATTGACTCTCTGCTCAACTACGAAACTGTCAAGGTCTGTTTTCAAAAAATAACTTCGGCAAAAGGAAAGTAGGTGTTTTTGCTTCTTACAAAAGTATCTTTTTTTGTAGTATTTCAACAATGAGCAACATGAAGCCAAGAGATATGACGAGTTGTTGAAAGTTTATGAAAAAGCATCGCTAAAAACTAGTACAAGTTTGTCAATGTTAAATTTTGGACAGAATGCAATATTTACTACTTCACTGGTCGCTGTTATGTTATGCGCAAGCCATCAAATCGCCGCAGGTGTGTTTTTGATCAGTTCCAATCTCTTCTTTAGTGCTTCTTGATAAGTTTGCTTTCTTATTTTTTAGGAACAATGACGGTTGGTGATCTAGTTATGGTCAATGGTCTTTTATTTCAACTTTCATTCCCCTTGAATTTTCTGGGCACAGTTTATCGTGAGATTCGTCAATCTTTGATAGACATGCAGGCTTTGTTTGATCTCCGCACTGTCACGTCAGACGTTCAGGTATGACACGCTTGGATTAAAATCTTTTCTAACATCTTTCCTTACAGTCATATCTGAGTTATTGTCGTGATGTGGTGGGATTTACTCGGGTGGATGAATGTTATCAGGCGTCTCAGACAGAGTGATAACCACACTATGATCAGCGAAAGGTTTATTGGCCACGGCACGGCCACTGCGGCTTTCAAACCTGCAACTTCTAGTTTTCTAGTCATATCAAATGTTACCAAACTTTCGTTCCCAGGAGAAACCCGATGCTTTTCCTCTCATCTTGAAGCCGGGAGATCCTGATGCTCACGTGACTTTCGAAGATGTGCATTTCAGTTATGTTGAAGGTCAGAGGATCCTGGATGGCTTGAGTTTTGAAGTTCCTTCTGGAAAGAAAATTGCAGTTGTTGGTGGAAGCGGATCAGGGTAAAATACTCACCATATATTAACTGCATAGCTCTATCAGTGTTACACTGTTTTTCCTAGAGGCTCGTTCTCTTTAATTTCAGAAAATCAACAGTAATTCGCCTGCTTAATCGGTTTTTTGATCCCTCTGATGGAAGAATATTGATCGCTGGACATGACATCCGGGATCTTTCTTTGTGCAGTCTACGTCAGGCATTGGGCATTGTTCCTCAGGTAAACAAGAAAATTAAAGATGTCTTTCTAGAGAACCAGTAGAAGTCATTTCGTATTGACTCACTGTTACATTCGTCTCTCCCCAGGACTCCGTGTTATTTAATAACACGGCCTTCTACAATATCAACTATGGAAGAATTGATGCAACCGCTGAAGAAGTTTACGAAGCTGCGAGACTAGCGGACATTCACGATCAAATTCGGCGTTGGCCGAAGGGTTACGACACGCAAGTCGGAGAAAGAGGTCTGAAGTTATCTGGAGGAGAGAAGCAGCGTATAGCAATTGCGAGAGCAATTTTGAAGAAACCTCCTATCTTACTTTATGATGAAGCGACCTCTTCCTTGGACTCTATCACAGAAATGGTGAGTTTTTGGCAACACTGGTTCAATAAGAAATTACTCTTGCTACATATCTAGATCTAGCAAGAACAATTTAGTTTTGATAAAACTAAAGCAGTTTTTGATTTTTTTTCAGAATATTTTACAGGCTCTACATCGTTTCACGAAAGACCGAACATCAATCGTCATTGCTCATCGACTCTCTACAGTGCTGGACGCTGACGAGATTCTTGTACTAGAACGCGGGCGCGTCAAGGAACGTGGTCGTCATGACGACTTACTCAAAGACACTTCCAGTCTGTATGCTTATCTCTGGAATAAACAGTCGTTGGGATATTCAAGGACTAAAGAGGATACTGCTAGGATATCAGAAGAGATTATTTAGCTTAGAATTTTCATATGATCTGTAAATTTTTATGTGAGTCGAAAACTAGGGCTAGATTATAGAATACCTGTCCACTCGCAACGAAGCCAATTTGTAGTGGATACGCAGATACGCAGTCAGCAGTTAGCACTGCGGGCGTTCTTTAAATCAGCGACTGCGTATCCTCGTATCCACTAAAAAATAGACCTTGCCCAGTATTACTTAACATGGGTACCAGTCCTAATCTAATATGCCTCGTTCTTTAAACGAGACCTTGCCTGCGACTGTATCCAGTATCCAGCGAATTTCTAAGGGTACTTTTAAAATGGACGGTTATTCTATAATCGCTCCAAAATGAATATACTGGCGCCAAAATCAATCATTTGCATTTGCGGTTTGACACATGAGATATTCTATGTTTGAACTAGACCTAATTGCAGCATTAATCAACCAACCGTTGCTATTTGAACAAGTCATTTTAGCCGCCAAGTTCTTCACACAATGGGAGCTGCCTAGCGACGAGATTTGGTTGAATACTTGTTTTCTAAAACTGGACAATCTAGAGTAATAAGTATGCGGAGTGTAAATAGAGACCACACGCAGTGAGATGGATTTGGTAGATCTTTCTTAGATGTGACTGAAATTATATGCATTTAAACTTCATGACGAATAAACTCCTGACAATGACAGGAACCACTAGGAAAACTTCATAAGATTCATAAGTGGATTCCGGATTCAGAACAGCTTGAGTAAATGAAGATAATCATAACAGGATACATGGTGTTGTAAAGAGGAGCGTCTTGACCAATCAGAAGGCTATTTTCTACTCGAGCTGGTCAAGCATGTCTTCCAAATAAGCTGAAATTACACAGATGACTTTTCATTCAAACATTTGTTAGGTTGCGCTCGTTCTTGTCAAAAAGAGAAAACACAAATTTGGAAGAAGTTTCAGGTAAGGTCTCTTGCAGTACAAAGTGTATTGTACACTTTACTTCACTAAGCGTCTAAAAAGTATTATCCTGCGCTGGGCACGCGTGCAATGGCCAGTAAGCCAGTGGTTTAGATGAGATCATCAGAGCAGTTCTCTTAAGCTTAGACTTCAGCTACTCAAGACTATGCAGTTTTTAAAGATGTGATGGACTGAGTACATATAGTATTAAAAAATGACAAACTTTGATAAAAAAGAAAAAAGAAGTGCTTATTTGAAATAACGATTTCAAGACGAGTATCCCGCAGCCACCACCAAACTTTGAGTTCCAAAATCCTTTCATAGCAAAGATCAGCTTTAGATCTGCTTTTGAACTAATACTGTAGCAGTATGCATAAAAGAAACGAAAAGTTGATTGCATGGCACATTTTAATTTCCTTAAATTTTTTCAATCACTATTTCTGTAAAACACATGGAGTTTAAGAAGCTTCGCTTGACTAACTTTTTGCGTGATGATTCTCACAAAAATTCTTTCAATGTGGAATGGTCCATATTGTCAATACAAAATAGTATGGCAACTTTAACTTCACTCAAAATGTACGGAGCCTTTCGTCATAAAAAAGCTGTCAGAACTAGTTTTAGGTTATTTTCATCTAATTATAGTGTATGTTGTCTTGTTTTTTCTGAAACCAATCTAACGATAGGCGTCGATAGCAATTATTCTTTTCTTGGACTGTAGCATTTGTTATCATTTAATCAATTTCCAATGAAACGCAGTAACTGGAAGTTTGCATAATGCTTTTTCATCGATATATTTATTCAATGCAAATTATTCTGTTCTTATTTCATCAGTCCAATATTTCAATAGTAGAATGAGCCAAAAAAGAACCTTGTTGTTATGCCTAATGACTCGTAACATGTTGACTGACGGTGATATGAAATAAACGTGTTGATACAACTGCAATTTAAGCTTGCGAAATAGTATGGATAGTTTCGTATCGCAGAGGTCAATGAATGTTAAAGCTCGACCGTAAAACAGCTTTCTTTTTTGCTACAGATGCAACTATTCTGCTTTATTTTGTTTCTTGAGTGCACACAGAAATTTACTGGCGTTTTTTGCCAGTGTAATTTACATAAAATTGATAGAAACAAAAATATTGAGAGAAATCTCTTCAAACAAATAAAAAACTGAAGATAAATAGAATGCTGTTTTTTGGAAAAATGTGATCAAAAGGTTCATAAATCTCAACACAAAAATCGCTTGAGTTTTATACATTAAAACATTTATCAGTTCAAGTAGTTTTATAAGCTGTACAGCAGACTAGCAGCTCAAAGAAGTGTATAAGAGGCGTGAGTCGGCAAAAAGAGATGAGATATCTCTTACTTAAATTAAAGTCAAGATGCACTGGAGATTTAGACAAAACATACTTGTTAAACTTAAAACAAAGCCAGGATGAGAGATTTTGATTAAAAGAGACCTATCACTTTACTAGACTACAAGTGACTGTCTTTATCTTTGCATAATCATGGCAAAAGTCGTATTTTTATTTGCTTTTTTCTGAGTTCTTTGACGCAGTCTTTGAAGTGTGCAAACAATAAATTTCCTAATATGGCGTTCTAGCTTCTCTGGTTTTGCCCATATGTTTAAGTGCAAGGTAAATGACGCGATCACGTGATATCGAAAAGGGTAAACAATATAGAGATACAATGATAATAAATATGCCCCATCAGTAGGAGGCATTATTTTCACCATACCTCCCTCGTTTTGCAAGATGGCTTTTGTTACCTTGAGCTGGCCACATAAAACTGGAAAGTGTTTTCCAATATCGAAAGTTGGGGAGTGGGGACTGGGGGTGGGCAGGGGTCATGGCCCCATAATAAATCTCCTGATAAGAAATAACTTCAAATAAAAATAAAAACTTAACACATATTTATTAACTAAGGGAAGTGTATAACATGCTGAAATACTTTCTGTCTATACTAAACAGACATTTTGTCTAGAAATATAACATGGTAGAGAAATATACAGGTGGTGCCCCCCCCCCCCCTTATACGGATGCACCTGTCCATATTATGAAAAACGTTTTCATAATTTGTTAGGAACACCAAAAATTGCTCTGTCAAATTATGTTTTCGTACCTAGAAAAGTCAGAAGTAGTCGTAATTCTTCTCAAGATGTTGAAAGAACAAAAGGGCAACGATGAATCTAAAACAAACGGAATAAATCATGAGTATTTGGAAACTGAAATGAAATATGGCTGGTTTAGTGTGCGACCAAGATGCATGCAAATCATGCTTAAACCTTTGATGTGTGTTTTCGTTCTGGTTGGGTGTAGCTCTCTACAAGGTGAGTTAGAGAACGGAAAGGGCGTGGCTCAAAACAGGTCTGTCTTTATCTTAGTAGATTTACGATTGAATTACCTCTAAGTAAGAGACAAAGCTAAAGGATTGTCTTAAACAGGATGTTGTTCGATTTCATATTCGACTTTTGGTTTATTGTTTGGCATATTACATGAATTAGAGAGAGAGAGAGAGAGAGAGAGAGAGAGAGAGAGAGAGAGAGAGAGAGAGAGACAGAGAGAGAGAGAAACTGGGTATACACTTATTCCTGGCATGGTCGAAGACGTTACAATGCATCTTTTTAAATAAGAACAGTTTGTTTAGAAATACTGTCTGATAAGTGTATATATTTTCTAGTGATGTTACAACACATGTTGCCAGCAGTTCAACATACCCTGACAATGCAATATAGACTAGACACAAAGGATATCAATGGATTAAACATTGCACAAGGGATCAGTCTAATGGTGTCAGTCATTCTTCTTGGATATTTTGGAAATTTTAATTCGAGAATGAGAGTTCGTCTTATCGCCATTGGCATGGCAGTCTCTGGTAATTAGACTATAGCTTTAGGCATTTTAGAGGTCCATTAAAGTAATCGATTTTTATTGATCCAACCTATAAAACAAGGCAAACTAAGGCAAATAACTAACGCAAATATATTTACACAAGATAGCTCTATCGATTTTGAGCAACTCTTGCCAGAGATCTAGTTGTTTTCTCTTCTTTGTTCAGTGCACTACAGGAGTAAGCAAATTTTTAGACCGTAAACTTTCCATGATTACTTTTAATTTTAGCATGGTTCATATCTTAGGTTTTGGGGCAATTCTCTTTGCAATTCCTCACTTCAGAACTGAGAAGTACACGCCTTTGAATATTCCTAAGATGGCGTTGATGCAGTTCGGAACGTGTGGAAGAAGCGCTTTTCCTTGCGTTGGTGAGGGAGTGGAGGTAAGATAATGAAGATTGACTTAGGCCTGTTTCAAGCGTCGAATTTTGCATGGGTCGAATGCATTTAATACAAAAGATAATCAGAACTACTGCTTCATTTTGCTTTGTGTTGAATGCGTTCGACTCGTGCAAAATCCGACGTTTGAAATAGGCCTAAGAAAGTTTCGCAATTTATGCGGTTCCCTTCAATATAGAGTTCACACATGACAACCTTTGTTTTTGGGCAAATATTCATTGGACTGGGACTCGCACCGCTGTTTTCCCTGGCGCCTGCATACATCGACGAGAATATCAACCCGAAATGGATGCCGGTTGCTATGATGTTCTGGTATGCGAGCTTGACTCTTGGTCCTGTGATTGGCTTCGCAGGAGCAGGAATTTTCCAATCAGTTTACATCCATGTTGATCAGGTATTGTATCTTCGAGAAAGTGCTGCATGTCAAGGTCAGGGATTGTATATTTTTGTAAAGATAAAAAGAATGGAAATTATTGTTGAAAATTTACTGGAAATTGAAGTCTGTCGTTCCTTTAAATGATTCAAATATTCAATCCCTGGCCTAAGTATCAATTGTTTCCAGCCAAAATTGCACCACCAAATTGAACTTGAGGATCTCCGCTGGCGAGGGGCCTGGTGGCTAGGATATATCGTCTTTGGTGCAGTCACGATCGTAAACGCTATTATTGTCAGCGGTTTTCCAGGCTCACTTCCAGGCGCTCAGTCCAGAAGACATGAAAATATGCTTAAAGGTAGCCCAATGTCCATTGTCTAAATAAACATAAATCTAGCAGACTTTTCACTTCGGAAAGGTGTTCTCATTTGAGAGGTTTCTGCATCTGTTTTATCTTTTAGGCTACATTCCAGCCAACGACGACCGAATTAAAGTGACTCCATCTGGATTTCTGCACGCAACAACGACGTTATTAAAAAACAGAGCATTCTTATTTAACACTTTGGCCAACATCTGTATTGTGTTTTTTCTCTACGCCATGGGGCCTTTCATTATCCAAATTTTGGTCATCAAATACGGAGCTCATCCTTTCAAAGTTATGATGCCTGTCATTTTAGTTCTCATCTTTGGCATCGCAGGTTTGTAGCCGTTTAAGATATTTAAGAAGCTTGGATCGGCATTAAAGGTTTAATTAGGGTGAAATTGGAGGTAACTTGGATCGCGGAAAAGGAAATCTTCCTCTCTTTTTTTAGTTGGCGTAGTCTTAGGTGGTTATTTGACAAACCGGATTGGTTTAAAGAATCTGGTAACGAAAGCAGCGTTTCTCTGCTTCGCTACGCAAGCAGTGTGCATTCTAGGACCGTTGCTGTTTGTTGTTCCTGGATGTAACGAAAGTAACATAGCAGGAGTGACCAAAGAATATCCTGCAATGGGGTAAGATGTTGAGCCAAAATGCTGCATGAAATTTCAATGGTACTATCTCTAGGTTGCGTTTTCTAGCGGTTTAGCAATGCCCAGGATGCGAGTGAACACGACGAGTGAGATCACAGCGGCATGCAACAAGAATTGTAAATGTGGAACAGTGTTGAGTGAGCCCGTGTGTGGGTCAAACAATGTCGCGTACTTTGATCCCTGCCATGCAGGATGCCAATTCAAAATCACAGAAACCGTGAGTAGAGAGAACGATTGTAAGAGAAGAAATTTATAGATAAAATGAATAAAAGTAACTGCGCTGTTTTTTGTCTCTATTCTAGGATTACATCAATTGTACATGCATACCCTCCAATACCCCTGGCATGTTTGGATCAGCAAAAAAAGGTTTCTGTGATCGTGGATGTGGAAGTTGGAAAGTTTTTCTATCGGTCGCTTTTTTGGCTGTCGTCATACTTGGAGCTAATGTAGTTCCAAGTAGAGTCGTCGTTTTACGGTGAGTTACGAAAGTATCTGTCCTCAGAAATGACGTCATGTTTCCTGGAGGTTTACTGCTTCCGTGATTGGCTACGTAGATAACCAAAACTTCACTAATTTGTTTTCAGTTGTGTTCAAAATAACCAAAGATCCTACGCGCTTGCTGTACAAACATTCCTGTTTGTTCTGGTCGCGCTTATTCCTATCCATCTTGTGACGTACATCATGCATCAAGATTGCCATATCTGGCAGACAGACCCGTGTGGACGCAAGGGGATATGTTGGGATTATGATACCGACTCTATGAGCAAGAGTATGACCATATTTGGCTTGCTCGTCACTGGTGAGATAGGTCATGCGATATTAGTTTCAGGCCCTTTTTTTTCCAAATCTGCTTTTCACAGGCACTCGAAAGACGAAGAGAAGATTAATTTGTTTTGCAGACCCCCTCAAAAATATTACTTTTTCTCTTGGTGATTCGAGGGCATGAAAAGGAGGTAGCGTCAAAGTGCGCGAAGAATAGGGGCCTGGAAACACACTACAGTTGCCGCTTGTTGTTTACTCTGGTGTCTTCTCTACTTTTTGTACAAGTGTTTTACTACTTTATTCGAGGCTTATACATTATCACTATTTAATCTTTAGCTCTGGCCACGACATTTTATTTCTTTGCCTGGTATACCTATCATACTCCGAAGACAATGAAATTTAACAGACTGCTGAGTAACACAAGCGCAGTCCCAGATGAAGACGACGGAAGGGAAACCAAACTGTGAACTATGTATCAATTCGAAGATGGTAGATAAACATGCATTTGTTAACTAGTACTTAAAACTTTTGCCAACTAGATTTTCATAATTATCAACTTAAAAAGTCATTAAAACATTGCCCAAATTTATTGTGTAGTCAAAATTTTAAGATCAATGATATCGCACAGGACAAAAAAAGCTTCGACATATCACTTTCAACAACACACAAAAATTATTTATAAATGCATCTTTTCACAAAGAACATGAAATATTTTCAAAAAGGTTGTATATCTTACCATATTTGCATTCAGCAAGCCTCCAAAACGTCTCAAGTTTAATGCTGTTTGGCGGTTCTTTAGTGCGCCTAAAAATAAGATATCCACTTTAATTTCTCTTTCCACTCAGAAAGGAATAAAAAACAGCTCAAAATTGCAGAACTATTTTTGAAAACTGGTATTACAAACCATATTTTTCATCAGCAAACGTATTTTCAGTTAAAGTCGCCATTATTTAATCTTGTTGCAATTTTCTTGTTCCTGAAACGTCTTTTTTTGTCTTTTAAAACCATCCGAACTTTTGTGGAAAGAATACTTCGTTTACTTGGCACATGGTTAACCGTTAAAAAGTGCTCAAAAATGCAGCAAAAATTCACGAGAAATGCGCATTTATTTGGAAGGAGGGCTTTGTTTTGAAATAACAAAATTCCTGAAACTTTCCCGCCAAAGATAATTTCGTGCCCAGGAGCACACCGCCACATTACTCATGCTCAGGCTATTCATTGCTCGGTCAATTTGAATTTGACCAATCAGAACTCATAATTCTTTTATCTAACCACTGTATTTACTAACGTAATGGAATATTCCGTCAGCTTCATCACCTCTATTGACAGTAAAATATTAATGATCAAAAAATGGGTTGAATAATTATTCAAATAAACAATTTTGAATGTAATAAGATATTTGTATTTTTGTACTTTTTTTTGCAGTTTTAACTATTTATTACTAGCAACTATTAGAGGAAAGCGACACGACTGGTAGCATTTGCGATTATCATTTAATTTGCAGTTCCTGGCAAATTACTGCTTGACTTACAATGCTCGCTGTGCTTGTGAAGCACAAATGTACTCCAACTGAATGACATTGTGAATAATTCATAGCTCATTGTTGGACAGTTGTTTTAGCAAACTGAACAACGAGTTCGAGATAAGTCTAATACAACTTTTCCAATGGTTTGCAATGGTAAACAATGCAGTGCACGTTGTCAAACTATTGGGTAAAGCTATTTCTTTGTAGTGGTTTACATCAACAACATCAGGGGTTGCTGTATCTGTTACTGGTGCATATATAGCTTTTCCCGTTTTGTTAAACCAGACGTTGTCAACAAAAGTACATTATTACGGAATTTATCTACTCGTCTTTCAAACTCTTTGGCAGGGTCAACTTGGTCTTTCAAGCACAAATGGTGATATATACAGCACACGATATCAGTATACGCAGTACAGTCACCCAACATGTATTGATAAAAGTGATCCTTTCAATACATATGATATAAGGGTATACAGGAGCATTTGAGGAACACTCATGTACAATAGTAATCAAGGTTAAGAGGCACTCCATTGCCAGTATTATGAGTCCATGTTAGATGAGTCCAAGTTCGGTAACATTCCAGTCTATTCTATTGCCAGTCGTCGGAGTCCATGTCAGATGAGTCCAAGTTAGGTAACATTCCAGTCTATTCCATTGTCAGTAGTATGAATCCATGTCAGATGAGTCCAAGTTAGGTAACATTCCAGTCTACTCCATTGCCAGTAGTATGAGTCCATGTCAGATGAG
>JAOBYK010611999.1:0-10918 GCA_025434845.1 Phenganax subtilis | reverse complement strand
AGATGAGTCCAAGTTAGGTAACATTCCAGTCTACTCCATTGCCAGTAGTATGAGTCCATGTCAGATGAGTCCAAGTTAGGTAACATTCCAGTCTACTCCATTGCCAGTAGTATGAGTCCATGTCAGATGAGTCCAAGTCAGTCAAAGTCATGGTACTTTCTCGTCCCAGTCCCAGACAGCGTTTTCAAGATGGCGACGACGACCAAAACGCCTGATACAAGACAAGAACTTGTGGAATTGGTGAAAAGACGACAAGAGCTTGCTGTAAGTTGCTTGGAAACGATCAGAATTTATAAAGCACATTCTCAGATGTAATCTAAAACAATTTTCAGGGAGTTAAAATCACTACAGTGTAATATTACTATTCATTTTTTTCGTCAAGTTGTCCGCCATTTTGTCCCAAATTTTGTGACAAAAAATTCAGGCGCACAATACGGTAAATACATAATAACACTATTTATTTTTCACTTAGCATTAATTATGTACAGCAGTTATTATACATTGAAGCTAATTTAAGATTGTCAATATATAAATAATGCAGGATTTTTGACTAAAAGGTATTTTACTTAATTACTTTTAATTTGTAGGAAAATATTTTTCCTGTATTGGTTTCATAATGAGATAAATGTAAAGCAAGCGTATTTAGTTCTCATGGCTGTGTGTTAGATTAGTTTTTGTTGATAAAAAATAAATTTCCTTGGTATTTTATGATATCATGAAGTTTTGGGTGTGGCTCCCTTAATTAGTTAGAGAGTGGTATGCCCTCTTCTGTGTTGGGGTGATGTGGAAGTTTTTCACTTGTAGGAAAGCTTGGCTAACTTGGAAAGACAAATTTATGCATTTGAAGGAAGTTATCTAGAAGATACTCAACAATATGGCAACATTATTCGAGGATGGGACAGGCTTATGACAAATAAGTTTGTATTCCTCAATGATTATTCAGTGTTTTACGATTCTATTTTGTACAAACTATGATCTGCACTCATAGGAGTACATCAACAAAACTGGAAAGGAAACATCGAAAATTTAAAGATGCCGAAAGATTGTTTTCAAAATCTTCAATCACATCTCATGCTGTAAGTAATGTCATTATGACATGCTAGCAAGGTCAAGGGAGCAATTTAATTTTTTTTCGTTTTTGTGTGATCCTAGGCTGTTCAAAGAGGAGGAATAGCTGAACCAGAACCTGAAAGAGCTCTCAGTGAGTACAAGATGATGACATACAAACATTTAAGTACAAGCTACAAATCAATAAAAGACTTTCAGGCACATAAAAGTTCATTCCTCTGATTGCTGACAGATAAGCAAAGTTTTCTTTAACAAAAAAACGTTTTCAAGTACAATTGAAATATTTTAGGAGAAGCTGTGTCAAGTTTGGAACCTATGCAACACAACCACATTGGGAAAGTTCACAAAGGTGCAAAAACAATAGTTCGGTGTATTTTAGAATATTTCGTGTTCAGTAGGAAGTGATTTTCTATGTCTTGTTCATTCTATAGCAAATCACAAGAAAAGGAAAAATAAAAAGAGGTAGAGACCAAGGAATAAGAAATGGGAAACATTTAATATGTTTTTCAAGTAGTTATAATATTTTTTGTTAGGAATATTGAGCTGCGTCTAAAGAAAGGTTCACATGCTAGGTCACATGCAACACCTGAGATGAGTGCTGGAGAGGTTCGTTAATAAACTGTTTGGCAAAGGATGGAAAAACTGCCCAGTAAAAGAATTGTATTTGGTGTACTTAAAATATATCTTTGTTACAAAATAATGAAATGATTTTGTTGATGAAAATAATGTTTGAAATAATTACTACCATTATGTTAATACCCCTGCATTGCATTTTTAGGATGATGATTGAATACTTTTAATAACTCAACGCTGACGATATGCAAGTATGAAGTATTAAATACACATGACAGCTTCAAATACACTGTAGTATCCTGCAGTGCTTTTAGACCATGTCGACCTAGGTTTTAATCGAGGAAACGGCTATTACTTGTATTTAACTAGTATATTGAATGCAGCACTAATTGTATTTTTGTATAAAGTAAATAAATTGTACCATAACATATTTATGTGTAAGAGTTTTTTTAAAACTGTTCTTCAAATAAATGAGATATAAAATAGATGAAGAAAAAACGAAAACATGGTTTTCGTATTTGAAAAAAAAGTTTGAATTCTTCATTTAACATTTACAGGTGATTTAAGTAACGATTTAAATATTGCATTATTAACTCAACAATACAAATATGTTTTATAGGGGCCAACATTTTATGCAGTTGCTCTAAATATCAGCAATTACAGCGACATTATTCAATAAATTTGATTATGATAAAAGATAAATTACATTGACATTGTACAGTATTAAAATTTACCATATACAGAGTTATACTATGCAATTTCCTTTAAATGCGCAATTAGTTCAACAACTATTTAATCTTTATAACCATAGTACATGAATGTCTCTAAATAAGCTAGAAGCTATTAAAAACGCCGCTATGCTGATCACAAGGGATATTATAAACAATACCACAACCAGTGCACAATGAAGACGTTTTTTCGTCTTTCTTTGGGATGTACCAACATCTTGGACATCGAATTCTGTATTTCTTGTATCTGATGCCACAAGCATTGCATAACGGAGTTCCGTCTTCTGCATCTCGCCAAAGCGGAGTCTTCAACGCCCCACAAGACGCACATTCCTTTTTCAATTTGGCAATACGGATAGGTCTACAGCCAAGACTTCTAAAGTTCTCTTTTTCTGCGAAGTTATCAAATTGGGCATTCTGGAATCGCGCCTCCAGAGATGTGGGTTGTAGTCTGGCCTTACCCTCATTAGAGTGGCGTGGTTTTTCACTCGGCGATCGCTTCTTTTTGGTTGTAAAATAAGACTTGATCTCCAGTTGTGTTTCCATGTCGTTTTGACTACGTTTTATGTTAGTTTTCATCTGCAAGGTCACTCCACGGAACGATGGATCGGCTCTATTCGCACTTTTCGTCGGTTTTAAAGGTTTTCTGGGGGTAACACGTTGTTTTTTTCTTGGGCTCAAAGCCTTTTTTGGTGTCTGAAGCAAACAGATTTGGCCTGATGTGTTGTTGGTGTACGGTTTCAATGCTTTGGTGTCTAGCGAATCGCTGCAATCAATAAGGATATGAAATAAACAATTTATTTTGTGCATATATATCGCAGCATATCGCTGCAAAAGTACGTGTTGAATATCTACTCAGATATCAAATGATTTAAAAAGAAATCAACTAACCTTTTAGATGAATTTGATGGACAAGTAGAGCTATTCGAATCTTGCGACGAGCTCACATCAATGTGATATTTTGACCAAACAGGCAAAGTTTTCTCGCTAAGATCGGACAAAAATCGTTTTTGCCGATCAGAAGCTTCGGAAATATTGGTAAAAAACGTTGCCAAGCTCATATTTCTGATGATAACTAAGTTCGAAACCTTTTAAAACTGGAATAAAACGATAAAAACCCTTGTTTTTCGCTTGCAAATTATAAATCGAGCGAATGGTGAAAAATTGGAAATAGCTTTTCAATTTTCGCGCCAAGTTCCATCAGCCAATCAAAACGAAAGAAGATTTCCCTTGACCAATCACATCGAACAAGCAAGACAAGCTACGTGCTCAGCGCTGTGAGCAGTATTTCACAAATTTATTTTTCCAGTGTAAAAAATCAACGTTAGAATGTAATTTTAATATAAACCACTTACATGAAAAGCTATTGTTAGAGAAAATGCAATGAAAACGAACTTAGCACGAAGATAAAACGCTGCTTTCCGGAATCGGATGGGTAAAAGGGGTTAATGAAGGTAACAAATTTAAAACAATCATAAGAACTCTATATGCACCTACATATCCTTGTTTGGACTACAAGCCACCGTATTAATAATATATCTGGTTAGCTTTAATCTTATTTTATAGGTATTAATAATATATCTGGTTAGCTTTAATCTTATTTTATAGCTAAACTTCGCAACATGTGCTCTGAAACTGGCCATATTACATTTTCGCTGTCTGTCTTTTCAAGATCACTGCCACTGATCACCTGCAGTGTGGCCGCACTCGTGCACTTGTGAACTGGCATTTTAGAGCCAACCACAGTCAGTAATTGTAAATCCATTGGTCCTAATCTTGGCGAGTCCTGGAAATAAGAAAAAGTCAGATCAATAGGAGATGACTCTAACTGAATGTTCTGGAAAAATCTCTTCAACTCTCACCAAACAGTTTTCACCATCAACATTATAATAATTTTCTAACAATTTCTCGTTTTTTGGTGCCATTCCTTCTTTGTCAATTACCCCCTGTTCAGCCAACAATTCTTCTTCATCTGAGATGTCATTTGCACACATCAAATAAAACTTCCTTCAACAACACAAAACATAATACAAGAACAAGTGCAATTCCAAGCAGTCAAGCAAGTACAATAGGAGATGGAATCTACAGAGCATATGTAAGTGACTTACTTTGCCAGATTTAAATCTTCTACTTTACAATCAAAAAGCTTGTGCATAATCTCAAGATTTTCT
The DNA here is from genome assembly GCA_025434845.1 of Phenganax subtilis. NCBI lineage: Eukaryota > Metazoa > Cnidaria > Anthozoa > Malacalcyonacea > Clavulariidae > Phenganax > Phenganax subtilis. Next base: position 6,378 of record JAOBYK010611999.1, on the reverse strand, counting down.
TGCTCTAATGCTTCTACTATGAGCAACATTTCTTCAAAAGCTCTTGAATGGATACAGATCTAAAACAAAGCGAAGTTTAGCACTTCTCAAGAAAAGGACTGCTCCAGTTGTCTCCCTCTATATCTTAACTTTCTCGTCTTCCTTTCTCCTGCTAATCTCTCTGCTGCTCCTTTTATCCCTACATGTCCCTTCATGCCTAATATCACACCAGTAACAACGTCTACCGCACTGAAATTATGATAACAATTGCCTTGCAATGCTAGATCTACCTCTTTCTTCAGCCATTTGTGGTCTGCAATCTCTTGTCTGTCATCTTTCTTAATTAAATTTGCAGCTTCCTGTCAATAAAAAACAACAAAAGGAAGTTCTTTTATTAAAACAATGATAAACGGTGCAAATTGCAGTGACAAAACTGTCATTCAATTCACCTCGGAAGCAATGCTCTTCTGTTTTGTCAACGTTGTTTCTGCTTGTTGTTCAATTTCCACTTTAGCAATTTTCAAACTTCGATTTAAATGAGCTAAAAAAAAAGGAAGAAAGAAACTAATAAAACAGTGAACTACACATTTACTGTAATTTCAAGTCAAAAGCGGAAAACATATAGAACAGTGTGAATAACATTTGCTAAAATCAGCTGTCTTTCTTCACTTGTAGCTAACCTGAGACTTCTTGAAATGAACTTTCCATGTCTGACAACTTCTTCTTCAATACGTTTATTTGATGTCCATGAACATGCTGACCTTCACTCTAAAACAAAATTCAGACAAGATTTACGAAAGAGAAACATTTTAAGCCAGTTTGCTGAAATATTGCTTTTTCATACTTTATATTCCTTTCTTATTGCAATTGTCTTGTTCAGTTCATTTATTTGATTTACTAAATCTTCAATTTGCTTCTTGGTTTCTATAAAAAGATTAAATCAGAATATTATTTTATATATTTGGCACAGAATAAATTTCATGGAACCTGCAGTGCTGGACTGAAGTGAACAGAATAAGTAAGTTAGTTTGGTAAGTTTGAGCATTAATATACTTAAAATAATTACCATTTTGTCCATTAATAAGTTTTCTCATGATTCGTATTTTATTCGCCACAGCTCTCTCAACTTCTTCTTCTTTGACTACAGTTGTTTGTTCAACTTCAAGCTCATTTTCTTTTGCTTGTTTCAACAAAGTCTTGATGTGTTCCTCCTGCTCTTTCTTCAACTGTTCATTCTAAAAGATTGTAGTCAAAGATTATCTCTGCATGTAAATCTAGTACAAATTTGAATGATTTCCAGTTTACTTTCATTCACATATCTCACGTACCCTACGGCGAAGTTTTCCGTTTCTCTCGTTCAGTATCCGAAATTCATCCGTCAGATTCACTAAATCCCGTTCTCTCACCTCAATTCTTTAATAAAATACAATTTAACTTCGAATCAACTTGATCAACACAAAAAATACGAAATTTCCAATGTTCAAAAGAGAATAGAACACTTACTGAAAGCCTAAAATAGACTCTCTAACAGTGAGTGGATTTCCCTTATCTTTTTTATTTTGTCCCGAGTTCTTAGTTTTCTTTCCTTTCCCTCCCTTCTTCTTTGGAGGCATTTTATCTTAAACTTTCTCAGAAAAGCCTTCATTTTTGGTCGCCATATTGCTTCTCCATGGCAACCAAGCTAGCCATGACATTTCCCGATCATTTGACGACGGTAACCGGTTACCTTCCGATACATTTCTACTCTAGAGCACGCGGTTAGTTCTCCTTGAACACGCAATCATTGCGCTTAAAACACGCACTCGAAATTACTAAAACGCGCATTTGAAGTTTACGCAACACGTAATTGGGGCTTTAAGAGCACGCGAATAATACAGCAGGCTCCAGAGCACGTAAATAGATTATATCAGCGGTAGTTTTCGGCTACTTGATGTCAGGTAAATTATTAGCATTTTCCAGAATAAAGATGGCGGATAACCTTGAGTGGCTTTGACTCTTTTGATACTTTGCATTCTTGCGTTTAAAGAGCTAAGAATAAATGAGACCTGCATCTTTAAAACACTATGAATTATAGGAAATGAGATGGCAAATGGTAGTGATCGAATCAAGTGGATTTTGTTGGTATAATTAATTATATATTATGCACGAAATTAGATCAAATGAATTTCTAGAAAATGTGTCAGAAATTCAGAAATTGTTCAAACACATAATGTACTAGGATATGCAAGAGTCCACAAGCACAACAGCCCTAAATACGCAAGAGTGTGTACACGCAGGAGTCTGTAAGTGCCATGGGCTGTTGTGCGTTACTTTAATTGCTGTTTTGAACGTTTTAGGCTATTTGGATTGGAATTAATGCTCTTATATTTGGTCTCACATTTGAAAGATATAATTCAAACAAAGAGTATTACTATCTTCGAGCTTTAACCAAGGTAGATATTCCCCTGTTTTATACATAACAGGCAGTTTTAACCTATTTTAATGGGAAGATTCTCACTCTGACAAATATTAATCATAAATTAGGTGAAGTAAAATATCATAGTGCTGTATGTATGGTGGTGCATTGTCATTTGATCAATGAGTGAATATTGTAATGTTTGTTTCTTCCAAGGCTGGTCTGCCATGGGCGAGAGCTGCGGCTGCTGTCATTAACTTCAATTCTTTCCTCATCCTTCTTCCTGTCTGCAGAAACATGTTGTCTTTTTTTAGAAGTGCCGATGTAAGTTGCCAGCTTACACGTTTTAGTAGATATACATGCATCAGTATTTTTCTCTTTAATTTCTCAATTACAGTGTTGTGGTTTGGGTCGAAACATCCAACGTCTGCTTGATAAAAATCTGAAGTTTCACAGATTCATTGCATATGTTATTTGTTTATTCACAGGTCAGTATAAGGTATAGCTTCCCTTTAGAGTGTTATTTTATCCTGTGTAATGCTGATCATACCTATAAAGTGGAAAGTCTTGTGTCGTAATAATATGTTATTGTTCATTTAGTTATTCACATCAGTGCACATATTTTCAACTTTGAAAACTTGGTTGATGCATACAATGGCTCAGATATGCAGCACTTGATCAGCACAAGTTTTGAAGACGTTGGTAACAAGACGTACATTAATCCTATTAGAAAAGCAAATTCTGTAAGTATACCACCCGCAATTTTATAAACTTGTTTTTACAATTGCATCTTACCATCTACTTTAGGTGAAATGGTAAATTTGTTTGCGTGAAACATTTTTCTCCATTTTTGTTTAAATTTAGGACCCAACAACAGAGCTGTTTCGGACAGGTTGGTAAGTACTTGCCCAGGACTGTAGAAAGGGAGTTTAATATTTCTTTTTTTACAATTATAGTTGCTGGTTCCTCAGGACTAGTTATCACTCTTGCTTTAATATTAATGGTGAGGTTTTAGACTGTAGTTGTTTATTGAAACCTGACTGAAATATAACTCTTTCTCTTTTGTGTTGCTTAGGTTACATCATCAACAGGATTATTGAGGTTTGGCTACTGAACTACATATCATCTGTGTATTTATATCTACTGTATTTCTAAGGTAACTTATCACTTCTTTCTTTTTTTTAGACATTCTTACTTCGAAGTGTTTTGGTACACTCATCATCTTTTTATACTTTTCTTTGTTGGACTCATTGTTCATGGCATGCAGTAAGTATGCATTCATTGTGTTACTACTTTCTGTAGAATAACTAACAATTCACTGATCTTGGTGAGACTTGTGCATTTTTGCATGGTTTAAACACAGCTTTCTAGTTTCACAATGTATGGATCAGCTTTTGTTCTGTGCTTAGAGGTTTGTTACGACAACAAACCAACACGGATGAACATGATCCTGAAGTCTGTCAAGGAAACATTGACAAAAAGTGCCCTGTAATTCCAAAATTTGAATCATCTGGTCCTCAGGTGAACTTTCTTGATATCTTCAAGTTATTGTATGGCCAGAAACTGGAAGTGTAGCTAGTGTGCGTTGCTATTTTTTTTACTATTATGCAGATAAATTCTGTTTGCAACTATCTCTCTCTAATTCTCTTATTCCAGACGTGGAAATGGGTTGTTCTTCCACTGTCTCTATACTTTGTAGAACGATGTATTCGTTTCGTGAGATCTTTGCAAAGTGTGACAGTCACTAAGGTAGTGATCATTTCTTTTATAATTAATCTCTTTGCTGGAATAAATAAATGCTTTATCTATTTCTCATCAAGGTTGTCAAACATCCTTCAAATGTGATTGAAATTCAAATGAAGAAACCTGGTTTTTCTTACTCAGCTGGTCAGGTTTGAGCAGTTTTTCTTATTATGAAATTGTGTGTATCAGTTCATCTGTATTGTTTTCCATGAAAGTTTAGCATGTCCATCATCTTTTATTGATTAATAATTTTACCAGAGGAAGAAAACACTAGTTAGGAGAGTAACTGAAGCCATTAAACATTCATTTCTTTTTTTTTCAGTACATCTTCCTTCATTGTCCAAAAATATCCAAGTTGGAATGGCATCCTTTTACATTAACTTCAGTGAGAAGAAAATATTTTAAAATAAATTTTATGTATCCATCAGATCACGTTACATCTGTTGAATTCATTTTAAATATACTATGTTTTAGAGTCCTGAACAAGACTATTTCAGTGTTCATATTCGTACTGTGGGAGACTGGACAAGTACATTGTTGCTTATATACTATGTGTATTTTTTGTCTATCTCTTTTATATCTTTTCATGTTCTTTACAGCTGCTCTTTCAAAGTCTTGCACTGGCAGTGGCATTGAAGTTGGAGACCTAAGTAGTATACCAAGGTTAATTTATATCATAAATAATTGAAAAGTCTGCGTAACATGAGAGATAACTATGAATGTATATCCACTCTTATCATTTTTGGAGTACACCACTGTAATTTCAAACATTTTTTCTCAGTCTTTCAGTGGATGGACCGTTTGGTACCTCGAGTTCAGTAAGCATTTCAAACTCTCTTTATATTCATGTTTGCTGCTTTCTACTCAAGTAATTCCTCTTCTAGGACTATTTTAAGTATAAGACGTGCGTATTTATTGGAGCTGGTATTGGCGTCACTCCGTTTGCTTCTATTCTGAAATCAGTATGGTAAGACTAGATCACTTTTTAGGTTTTTCACTATAGCAAGAACTTTTGTAAAGTATTCTGGCATCTTCATACTAATCTAGCTTATAAATTCATTTTTTTCCCCAAACATTTTAAGGTATCGTCATGAGCATTCTTGTGCTTCATTGCAAATAAAGAAAATATATTTCTACTGGATTTGTCCAGATACGAACGCTTTTGAATGGTTTGCGCAATTACTTGAAAGTTTAGAAACTCAGGTTGGGGGTGGACTTTTTTATCTGTTTGCTAGCAGTTAGTAGTCTTGAACTTTCAAGTAGATAAACGTATGCTTGAAAAACTACTGTTGGTAGAAAGCTGATCCTTTCATTCTGTTGCGTTCAGATGGCTGAAAAGGGCAATGATGGATTCTTACAATACAATATATACCTTACGCGAGGCTGGACGAAAGAAGAGGTACCATCATAATTCCTTTCGCCCTCTCTACACTTGATATTTCAAAATACTCGAAAGCTGAGTAGAGATAAAGTGGAAGCCTTAATTTTGCTTTTTAGGCGCGCAATATCATGGTTCGTGACGAAAGACAGGGTGTAGATGTCATTACTGGTTTAAAACAAAAGACTCATTTCGGGCGACCTGAATGGACGAACATTTTCAAGACAATTGCGAATGCTAATCCCAGGTCAGGGTTCTTTAGTCGTGTTTCTCTTATAATAAAACTCTGTTTTACTCCAATCATCTGACTTTGTGTGTATTTATACTTTCAGCACTGATGTGGGTGTATTTTTCTGTGGTCCACAATCGTTGTCACGCAATCTACACGTGCTTTGTGACCAATACAGCACGCTACAGGAGGGAGTGAGGTTTTATTATAATAAAGAAAATTTTTAAATCTTCAGCAGAGTGCGAAGAGACTAGAAACTGAATTTTCTATTGCACAGCATGACTTGTCTTTGATGTTTCTTAATGGGGACATCGTTTCTATTATGATATGAAACCTTAGATACTGAACCCTGTTATACAATGACCGATCAACTATTAGCGTATAAAAAATTCTAAATCTTTATCTAATTTGGGGGATAAATATTATTAAAGGTGCGTCATGATTCAAATTCAAACACATCTAGTACGAATATCATAAAATTTACGGACCGCGAATGTCAAAGATGTTTCAGCGTTTCTGATTCTTAATAGCATAAAATGACAAAGAAATTCTTTGAACAGTGCAAGTACTTCTCTTGCGAAAAATTTACTGTAATGCTGACGCAGATAACGCAATCTTATTTGCATAATATGCTAAATTTTGCCAATATGAGCT
>JAOBYK010611888.1:0-11193 GCA_025434845.1 Phenganax subtilis | reverse complement strand
CACATTTGATACCAGTGGCTCCACTCATCAGTTCTTGGCTCAAGGTCAATGGATTTGGTCGATTATAGCCCGAAGGTCGATAAACACCATCTTCGTAATGCGACGGAGTACGGCGTATAAGTGGCGTGTCTTGAAGGAAACAAAAAAGCCAGGGTGAAGGAAACAGAAAACCGTGCATTTGACTACTCTGGTATGTTCAAAATAATACAACTCAGCGAGAAGTTGTAATTCATCACCCAATGTTGCGGCACTGCAGCCAAATGCCTTCATTGGAAGTGATCTCAAGAAAGTCGCAATGGGTGTCTCCTTTTACACTCGTGTTATCCATTATAATTACATTGTTATAAATAAAGGCATGGTATTACCAACGATCTATTGCAGGACTAGGCTGTACAGTCGACAGGCATAAGGTTTTTCTGCAGTAGTTTTTGCATCGTGATGATAACAGTTGGGGATGCATAACTTAATTGTCGTGCTAATCAGAATAAACTACAATCACCACTGGTCAAAATCGGAAGGTACGAGAAAAAAAATACTTGCGATTGATGAACCAGGTGGGAATCGTAATCTTAAATATCAATGCCCAGCAGGAAACACAAAAAACAGCCATAACGAAAATTCTTATGTAAACAATTCAATAGAACCGCTAACGGTTCGCCTTTAACTTACGATATACAGAGCGAATGACGTAGGAAAACGTAGAATTATGAATAAATCACAAGAAGAAAGAGAACTGTATCAGAGTAGGAGAAGAGGAATAGAGTTGCCTTGCATGTTGAGAGAAGGTCTAAATTTGAGATGTGTAGACTTTCTGGAATAAGAAGTTCTGCCAGGATTAGAGCAGGGGTAAAGAATTTTGAAGTCGTCTAGGGAGGCAGTACGACCAGTGTTACCAAGGTGGGAAAGGATGCGTGACAATGCAGGATTTGTGCTTTTAAGATTTTTAAAAGGAGAAATGCTCAAGTGTTTAGAAACTCTGTATGCAAATGACGGACTGTTTAGCCCAAATACGATGCGGAATAGCAGCGACATTTCAAGTAATATATCACACAAGATTTTTTAGACTTAAGGGTTTTGTCCTTGAAGTTGAAAAGTTGAGATAAGCCTAGAGTTAAAAGAAAGAAGAATCTGAGATTAAGACAAGGACAGGCTGATGAACGAAGACAGGAAATTTGGGAGCAAATTAGAAGTGAGTGCCAGTGTAGGGCAGAGAGATATACAGAACTTTTTTGGGAGCAGAATGAACGGCTGGTTGGAGTTAGAGCATCGTATCCAAAGAGAATCATACACCGCGACAAAAGAGATGAGTAGGATAACAATTTTGGTAAGAATAGTAGTATAGGATTGACAGGTTCTGAGCCAAAAATTATGCAATGAGCTATGCATATTAATTGAGATAAAACATAATACGATCTTATACTAATTTAATTAAAAATCAGCCACCTGCTAGAAATGCAAATGTTCTAATGTGTCATATCGAGCAGCGGGGGAATCCCCAACCACCTGCAATACGATCTTATATTAATCTAATTTTTTGACACTTTGCCACCTGCTAAAACTCGAAAACTAATTTGCATAATAGGTCGGTTTCTGAGCCAAAAATTATGCAAATGAGCTATGCATATTAAATGAGCTAAGATGCAATACAAAAATATACTTTAGTGCTATTTTGAAATTTTACAATTTGTTCTAAATGCACCACACCTCATGAATAATTAATGGGGGGATTTCCCAACCACCTGCAGAAAGGTGTCAAACAAATTTGTATAATAGGTCGGGGAATCGGGTGATTAATTCAACGTACTTTAGTAAAGAGAAAACAATGAACACACAAAACCAAACAAAGAAATTAAATACTTATTAGATGGGAGCACAAGACAACATTGATGTAAAAGATTTTCTAGCACGAGACGACACCAAGAAAAGCGTTCCAAAATTATTAAGAAGATTTTTAAATACAATGGTTGAATTAGTATTAGAATTACATGTGATTAAATGGGTTTTATAAGTCATATCAGTGAGGTTGATTCAGGATATTACACGATTTTAAAGGAGGAAAATGTAGAGCACACTTATGATAAAATGGTAAATATATTATTGGACAAGACAAAACAAATACGTGAGAATAATATCAACTTTAATTCAAAGAAACTAAAAATTATAGTTCGACAAGAAGCCAAAAGTAACAAAGAAAATATTACAGCTAATTTGCATAATAGGTCGGGAATCGGGTGATTGATTCGACATATATAATAGAGAAAAAATGAGCGAACAAAACAATAATAAGATGAATTCTAATGAAACAAGGAAACGATAAGACGTATCAAGTCAAAAGAGAACTCCGATTCATAGACTCCTTCAAATTCATGGGCTCCAGTTTAGCCACTCTTGCAGGAAAGTTAGAAAAAACAGACTTCAACAATCTTCGTTTGTAATTACAAGACAATGACGACCTTAGTAGTCTTATTGTCTAGAAAAGGAGTGTATCCGTATGATTACATAGACTGTTCAGGAAAACTCTCTGAGAAGAAGCTTCCTCCAAAAGAAGCATTTTACTCAAAGTTAAACGATGAACATATCTCAGATGAGGACTACCAACATGCAGGGAAACTTTGGACAACTTTCAAAATGAAGACGATGAGACAATACCGCGATCTCTACTTGAAAACGGACGTGTTATTATTGTTTGACGTGTTTGAGCAATTCAGAAAAGTATGTAAGAAAAATTACATCCTGGATCCAGCTTGGTACTACACCAGTCCAGGCTTAGCTTGGTACACAGCGTTAAAATTAACAAACGTGGCGCTGGAGCTCTTATACCAAGAAGAAATGTTCTTGACGATAGAACAAGGAATCTGTGGTGGGGTGTCGATGATTACTAAGAGATACGCCACTGCAAATAACAACTATCTAACCACCTACGATCCAGAAAAACCCAATACTTACATCCCATATGTGGACGCAAATAATCTCTACGGATGGGCAATGATGAACTAGTTGCCTACACATGGATTCAAATGGATGACGCAAAAAGAACTCAAAAACTGGCGGAATATACCATGTATCCTAGAAGTACATCTAGACTATCTGGAACACTTATATGAGTTACACAACGACTACCCCCTGGCTCCAAGGAAGTTCACTATAGATTTCGATGAAAACATCATCGTAGAAAAACTTGTACCGACGTTGCATCATAGACGAAAATACAGGGTGCATCTTGAGATCCTCAAAAAGTACTTAGAAGAAGGTCTCATATTGAAGAAGATACATAAAGGTGTAAAATTTGAGGAATCAACATTGTTAAAGCCTTATATAGAACTGAATAATAATCTTAGATCAAAATCTAAAAATAAGTTCGAGAAAGACTTCTTCAAGCTAATGAACAACAGCGTGTTTGGAAAGACGATGGAGAACATCCGAAACTGAGTGGAAATTTAACTGGTGAAGACTCCAAAACAATTCGAGAACCTAGTTAAGAAAACAAACTTCAAATCGTTCACGATATTCTCTGAAAACTTAGTGGCTGTTCACATGTATAAGACAAAAGTGGTTCTTAACAAGCAGATCTATAGGAATGAGTATTTTAGATATATCAAAGTCGTTGATGTATGACTTCCACTACGATTATATAAAACCGATGTACGATGACAGACCAAAGCTAGCTTTTACCGACACAGCCTCTCTTTGCTACGAGATCCAAACGGACGACTTATACAAAGACATCACACCCAACTTAGAAAGACTCTTCGACATGAGCAAAATCACCACAGGCAATCCCCACATAACCAAAGAACTAAACAAGAAAGTTCCTGGTGTGTTCAAGGACGAGTGTGGTGGTACACAGATAGTAATATTCGTCGGACTAAGAGCAAAGTTATATGCCTACGAGAAAGAAAATGGCGTTGTAAAGGATTGAAGAAATCAGTCAAAGACAAAACCCTAAACATCAAAGACCACGAGAACTGTCTGTTCAGAAAAAGTTCCAGTTCTGAGGTCCATGAACGTTATGAGAAATCGAAAGCATGAATTTTACTCGTAGACCGTGGATAAGATCGCACCGAGTGCGAACGATGATAACAGATACATTCTAGAAGATGGAATCAACACATTTAGTTACGGACATTACAGGTTGAGCAAAGCGAACAAATTGAATGCAGTGAATCAGAGCAAACATGAGCATTACATCGTGTGAAAAAAAAAAGTGTAACTTTTTAAAGTTACACATTATATTAGTTTTATATAAGTTTTCCGAGTGCCCAACCTCCGACGATTCCCAAAGCACCCACAACGACGTGTTGGTATTCTTGCATTTCTTTACTCGGTCCGTAGTAGTCTTCTAATCTCGGTTCTGGAGTCCATTGTAATCCCCAATGTTTTCTTAAGTTGATCTAAATTCTTGTTGGTCGTGTTGATATCTTAATTAGCGTCGTTTAGTTCTTGTCTCAATCTAACGATCTTGTTTTTTCTTGCGACTTCTTTTTCGTACTATTCTTCTTTGTCTTTTGCGAGTTTATCCATAGCCAAGTTGTGTCGGTGAATCTCTGCTTCATATCCGTGGTGATTCAACTTACTAAACAAAAATCCAGCACCAGCAAAAGCGACTGCATTAAATAATCCTCCTCCAATCATAAACGTCATTTATTTATCAATTTTTTCTGGATTTATTTTCTTGTTCTCCAGGTACTTTATCACGATGGAACATAACATGACAGCTCCGGCTAGTTTCAACGTTCCTTGAATCGACTGAGGGGTTCGCATGCAAAGGTTCTCCAAGTGCTTTCTTGCTCAACATAGACACGCCAACAGCAGACAAAGTTAATACGCCTGCCTCGTATAATTGTTATGTAGTTTTTTTGGGTTTGTTGGTTGCTCATTTATTTTATATAAATAAAGATGTTTAACTTTTTAGAGTTAAACATTTCAACATCTATGGTTTAGTCAAAAGTGTCTAGCTTAACTTCTTTAATTTGTTTAGTCTTCGGTTCTTCTTTAATCTCACGTTCGACTTCTGGTTCTTTGATGGCTTAACCTCGGCTGTGTTTTTAGAAGGATAAAACATATAACAACTTATACCAATTCCAAGTATAGACACGAGTACTATCGCTGGTGTAAAACTCCAACTCGATTTACTGCGTTCATGCTGGATGATGTTTGCTTGTTTTCTTAACATTGCTTCCTTAGGCAACACTGCTAGCTTTTTACCCCATTCGACTTTCTTTGGATCTTTAAATTTTACTTGCATAGTGATAGTTGAATTATCACCTTTTTGCGTATTTTGTTTCTCACTCGCTTCATTTGTGCTCACTGCGTTCGTGCTTGTTTTCATTTATCATATAAGAAAATTACTTGAAAATGATAATAAAATGATAAAAAAATGACAACAAAGTGATAATAAAAATCTTTATAAGTGATTTTCAAATGATTTATTAGTAATTTTCAAATGATAATAAAAATATTTATAAGTATAATTTACAAATGATTTTCAAATGACTTATTATCATTTATAAAAACGCTTTAAAATGATAATAAAAATATTTATAAGTAATTTTCAAATGATTTATAAGGAATCCTCAAATGATTTATAACACTTTGTTTACGTTTCAGTTTCCACCATCACCGTTATACTAGACTCATTATGCACAACAACTCTCCTTGGCTTTTGAAATATCACGTATAAAACATTCTTATATTATCGGTCTGTGGGTGTAAATCTTTAATCATAAAGCTTATATCTAATGGAGCAACATAAGTAGTATTAGGAATGGTCATCGTGTTTTGGATGTCCACTTCTTTTATATCGTAGGGCGACTCGGTGTTGTCGTTAAATATGAAGGGAATCGCATAGCTTAAACGAAGGTTCAGTAACAGGTTGTCGTTGTCGAACGTGTGGTTAATTAACATTATATTTGTTTTATTGTTGATCAACCCTGCCAGGCAAATGACATTCTTAGGATAGTTACTGTTGGTATTTATCGAAGTTCTCCACACGTTGGATGGGCTTTAGTAATAAAATTCATGCATAAAAGCTCTTATAGTTTTTATAGGAGTGTTTTCGAGCTTGCTTATTGGCTCGCTTTGTTTGCTACAGCTAATTGTTGATTCGATATGATAGTCGACTTATTTGACTCGATTTTGCTGTTTGTTTCATTTTTTAACTATTTGATTTTGCTGTTTTTTTCGTTTTTTAACTTCTTGATTTCGTTTTTTGTTTTATCTTCGAGCTTGCTCACTTCATTTGCTTTATTTTCATCACCAAAATACATCGTCATTTAGTATAATAGATATTTTGATGTAATAATTCCAGCTACGAGCATGACTCCGGCGACTTCTAAGGTTTCTAGGTTTTGTGGATTGCTTGGTTATTTGGTTCGACTTCAATCTTAAGCCTGGTGCACACTAGAGCTATGTGCTTAGCAAAATGTCATTCGTGGCTGTTGGCATAAGCATAAAACTCTCGTCTACGGTACACTTTTGTAAGTTTTCAGTCACTCGTGTTTGTTTTAAGCGTCAGGAGTGACTGAAAACTTACAAAAGTGTACCGCACACTAGGGTTTTCTGCTTACACCAACAGCCACGAATGAAGCCTCGTCGACACAAGCAAATAATATATGACAATTTTCTTTGTCACATAAAAACTAGCCCTCCAGCTTTTCGGCAAATGCATATGCCACACAAAAATTGTTCAGTTTTGCTCGTCTATACGCGAGCAAATAAAAATTGTCACGCAGAAATTGTCACATTTTATTTGCTCGTGTAGACGGGGTTTGACAGTTTGCTAAGCACATAGCTCTAGTGTGCGCCTGGCTTTAGGTTGCTTTGGTTTAGTTTTTGGTTCCACTTCGTATTTAATTTTAGGTGGTTTGAGTTCGCTTTGTTCAGGCTTTTTAGGTTCGACTTCAATCTTCTTTTCTTTTATTTTATTAAGTTTCATTAAGTTAACGTTTTTAATCTTACCAAATTACATTTGATTTGTCGCTATAGTCAACGTGTCGTTAAAACCTGCGATTGGTGCTTCTAAAATGATCATGTTTGAGGGTATCAAAATGATACCAGGACTGATCACCATGTCGAGAATGCCGTTGGTGTTTTTAATGGCAGTTCTTGTGTTAGAGATCATCACCGTGTCATCGTCTTGTACGACCGTAGCTTTCACCAACTTTTGAAACACGTTTTGAGTTTGTGAGCTTTTTGCGCCTGCATTGACGATGCTCCAGTGAGTGTCTGCCTCAGCACCTAAAATACTATAAACGTAGCTTTTCACCGATTGTTATAAAGGTTTCTGACCTATTGATGTTAAACCGTCGCTGGACTTTTTGATAAACGACTTCCAATCGTCATCCGTCTTATTGACGATCTTATCCACGTAGTCGCATACTATTCCATTTATCCCATATGTTTGTTGTGCTTTGGAAAAAAGTGCCGTTCGTTTTTAATATTTCCACGACCACTTCTGCATACGAGAAAGTCGATTCTCTGATAAGTGTACTTTTTTTATGTTTCCAAACTTTTCTCGTAGGAATATGTTTCTTAACGAGTTTTATAACTTGCTTGTCAACGTACTGATTCAACTTGTTTGGGTACCTTAAAAACCTCTTCATATGATAATAGAAGTAGTATTTTACAGTACTAGAAATTATCTTGGGTTGGTTACTTCTCATAATGTGTTCTATGCTCATTCCTCCCAAGTAAGAAATAACATAAACGGCAACTAAATTCGTAAAGTAAGGATCATTAATTCAAGTAATCAAAGTTGACCTTTCTAATATCGTTGACGTAGTGTTCATCCTCTTTTAAAGAGTCTATTTTCGTTTTTAATTTTATGTCCAACGTGTCGAACTTATGGTTAAGATAGTCATTTTCGTTGAGGTAAACCCTAAAGTTCGTGAAATCGATCGAAGAGTTGTCTACAAGTTTTAAACCTGTGACGGTTCCAAAATGATTCCATAAACTGGAGTCCATTGATGGTTTAAGCGTTTGTTGATTTCTTTATTCAAAATACCAAGTGACTTTATCCATGTTGGATTATGCCTAAATGCATAGGTTTCTATTTCGTATCGATATTTTGGTCTTGCTTTATAATAGGTTTGATTAAACAACTTCAGCTAATTATCTATAAGTTTAATACTATAACCAAAGTCAAATTTGGTTAGGTCTGCGTTGGAGTACTTGAAGAGGAATTCTTGCTTAGCATCTTCCTTCGACCAAGCATCTATCAATCTCCTTGCTTCATTACCATACCTTTGCACGTAATAGATGTCCATTTATTTATATAAATAAATGAGCAAGTTAACCGTATTTATGGAAGCGAGCGAAGCGACTTATAAAGATGTTCGACTCTATCGAAACATAAAAGTGAACTCTGACTCTCGATTGTTTGTTAAAACAGCTACGATTTTGTGGAACTACAAAAACATAACCTTAGAAAAAAGCAACTTTGGGTTCGTCAAAGGTAATAAGTCAATCAGGATTCCAAAAGGATACCACACGTGATATTTAGGTAAATCTAACGTTATTTTCACTCGTTATTTTAATTTGGGAAGGGTCACTTTTAAAAATAGTGAAGAGATTGACCATCGACCACGGTTGTATATACGATGGGGTATCAGTGATGGTGAAACACGAACTGTTAAAAATTTCCGTTATTTTACACTAAATTTCACAGTATTTTTTTACAGTAAAGATACTGTATTTTGATTTTACAGTAAAATCTGTAATTTTACCAAGTTTGCTCCTGTAAAGTTGAACAGATGTAGTATACTGTTAAAAGTTTCCGTTATTTTACTAAAAAAAGAACTGTAAATTTTTACAGTGCACGTACTGTATTTCTGGTTTACAGTCATTTCTGGAAATTTACTTAGATAAGTTACTAATTGAAAAATTTAAGGTACATTTTCTGTCGTTACGATGTCTATTGCACAGTTAAAGTTTTGATGGGAGTTATTCCGGTCAAAATTTTGTCTTCTGTCATTCTGCCGAAGAGTTTAGATTAAAAAAAATCTAGAATCTAAAACTTAAGTGCCGGGGCAAGTCTGCATTTAAATAGGTTTGCATATATATTTCAGCCATCTAAATGCCATTTTTTTGCGATTGCTCGGATCTCATATAATATTTTATGAAAAAAACAACTGTCAAAATGATATATTAGTGAAGTTAAAGTTTTGCCTGCTGAGCTGTCAACTTAACACTTTTTAAGATTTACTTTATAAACTATGTAACTCGAGTAACTGATGTAACTTAGTGCAGGCATCTCGATTTGCAATTCACGTGTACGGTTACTACAGTTCACGTGATAATTTCATGACGACTGCAAACTTTGCACCCAGCGCAGGCCCTCAATGCCCATATTTGGTACTTTTTCTCGGTGAACTTTGAAAAATAAAGTTGTTTTCGCGACCGTGTGACCGTGACTTTTCAAGTGACTAGTGGAGTCGTTGTCTTGGAGTTTGGAATGTGGGTTGTTTGTGCATAAAAGAGTCAAAAGACATAGGTAAATTATGTAGATTGGACCGTATTTTGGTGTTTAAATAATATGTATTCATGCAAAATAGATTTGTATATTTTATAACAAGACTTGTTCTTTTAAGGAGAAAAATTGTCCGCCGATGGGTATTCCATCGCGGTGGATCAAGAAATAGTCATTCATACATCACCATCATCATCATTACTGGATGCTACGATAGTCCTCTTTGCTACGTATTACTGCTTCAGCATTCAGCATCCTGAATCTTTGGCAGGACCAATGAGTTTATTTAAAGGTGAAGTATGCTTTCAATGGTTTCAAAATGTGGGCAACAAAACTTAAGCTATCGTTGCTCCCACTGGATATTGATGGTTTCAAAAGTCTTTGGCTTCAAATTTTAAGCGATTGCTTGTCACAACACATTTACACATGTACAATGCCAGTTTAAAATCTGCTAGGGTGTAGGAATAGCCGAAGTTTTGAACCTCGACACCACTGCTTTCACACTCGTAGAATTTTAAAAAAACCCTAAAAATTCTATTTACTTCTTAGCGTTAAAGCGCTGTTCCTCACTATTTCTAATGCAGCCGATCACTATATGAACTGACACTCGAATACTTTTTTGTAGATGCTTCCTAAATTTGAATCCAGAAAGGGGGACAAAATCATCCAAGAAGAGCAAGTCGCACAAAGTGAATTCAAAGGTTTTAGCAATGGCGAACAGCCTTAAAGATTTCGAAAGTGAATGAAGATTGCCTTATAGGCAACTTAACATTTTTCCCTGTGCATGATTGTATTATTTAAGTAGACTTGGGATGGAATATGTTAAATTTGGTAGTCTTTGTTTCTGACTGCAAAACTAAAATTGCTAATTTTTATAGTTCATGTTCAATAAAACCGTTAATTTTAATATCTGCTCTCTTCCGAGTTTTATAACATTGATATTTCTCGATCATGGCAGCAAGACATTATAGTTGATGAACATTGGCAGAAATATTTCATTTCAAATTTTATGGAACAAGTTAAAGCAGAGTTTTTTCTGTTGCATACAAAGAGCAAGAGGATGTTCGTCCTTGTCAACTATGTTATGTTGCCACACGTCTAGATTTATAAACTTGTTATAACATAGCGAATTTATTTATACAAAGTCAGTCTCATTTCTTGATTGAATGTACTAATGCATGGGCAAAGAGTAGGTTCTTCAATTGTAAACAGTTCTAAGACTGCAGATGTTGATTAAGTGTAAGCTGACAGCTTTTCTAGCTATTCCTTGTCACCATCCTGTTGCATTTAAACAACAGTTTAACAGGATGGTGCTCAAATAAATGGCTAGGCAACCGGCAGCAAATTACTCTGAAAAACGAATACCTGTTAATAGAAAGGTAGTTCCCTAGTAAACTTACATTCTTTTTCAATCAAACAATACAGTACAACCACGGTAAAAAACCATAACTTTACTACTAACAGTTTTACTGTTAATTTACTGTAATTTCTCTGGCGCCCAAGCTGCCAGTACTTTTTACTGTAAAAAAACAGAATTTTTTTAACACTGTAAAAATACAGTTTTTTCAATTTAACAGTTTCTGTTAATTTACTGTAATTTCTCTGGCGCCCAAGCTGCCAGTACTTTTTACTGTAAAAAAACAGAATTTTTTGCATTACCCACTGCACCAAGGTCAGGTTTTCCTCTATTGTTATACCAGCCATTATATCCTTCATATTCTATCTTT
>JAOBYK010611777.1:0-11193 GCA_025434845.1 Phenganax subtilis | reverse complement strand
TACAAATTAATATATGCATATTAAAAGACGTAAAGAAGTCTGTAGTCCGTAAGAAAAAACTGTATAGCAAGAGAGATGGCATGGGAAACTTCTGTTATAAACTTTAAAATTACTCTTGTCGTCAAACTCAAAATATTGGGCCCCCAAAAGACTTGGGGCCCTGGGCCCGGGCCCAGTGGGCCCAGTGGTTAATACGGCACTGGGTTCCACAACAGGCAACGAATGCAGCCTTGTTGGGGAAAAGACCAAAAAAAAAGCACTCGATGACGCAGTTGTTTCAGCAATATCTTCCATGAGCTACGCTATTATAGCTTCATTGAATGATTCATTCCTAGCCATGCGTCCTCACAGAGGGCAGCGTCTGCCAACAAAAGAAAAAATCACGTTCCGCCTGAATCAGGCAATGAATCTGATAGCGCATCGCTATTATCGCAAGGCGAGGAAGTTGCCTCAAAGAAAAAAAGGTCGAACACCAACGTCGACGACTCACTATTAGATGAGATTTCCCATATATCAATCCAAAACAGGCTTCTATAATCAACAAGTGCGGTGGTTAACTAAGCTGACTGAGGACCATGAAGCTAAACAAAAAGTGAGAAAAGTATTGCCGCCCTGAAAATTCTGAACGTCTCATTGTTCCCAGGTAAACCCTGAAATTTGGAGCAAACTCGACCGGGCTACACGAGGACGGGATCTACATCTAAGCTCCCTCCAACTGGCACTTACCAAAGTTAGTCATATAACCGGGCAAACAACTAACGTTCTTTTGGCTGCGCGCGGATTCCAGCGTTTTAAATGTCAATGATTTAGTTCGAATGAACGCCGACGCCCATGCTTTGCTGGGGCATATCAGTTTTGAGCTATCCCAAAGACGGTGCGATACCATACGACCTAATCTTCACCGAAAGTTTAGCCGTTTGCGTGCCTCACATGTGCCAATCACAAGCCTGCTATTTGGCGATTAGCTCCAAACTCAAATACACCACATCAGAGCGTCAAATAAGATTGGGAATACGCCAACTGGCTGAACACCAGCGAACAGCTGGCAAACACAACCCAAGCACAACACCAAAAACAATGGCGTTCTTTTTTAGCCAGACGCCAGGGCTACACACCGTATGGGAAACCAGTCACCATTCCAAAAAGAGCTTCAACCAAATACCAGACGGCAAATAACTGCACAGGACACAGACAATACTCTCAATGATTTCAAAACTTTACGGGTAAGTCAATATACACTTTTCCTGCCAAAACTTTATCTTATATAAACGCAAAACTTGAGAATTTTAAAGCAGGCAGTATAGCGGCTAAGATTGATATTTGGCAAATACTCACTTCAGACCCAGAGATACTGGAAACTGCCTCCAGTCAAAAAATTGAATTTGTGCACTCCCTTTTTCAGCAATGCATGCCAAATCAACCTAAGTTATCCTATTTGGAAGAATCTCATATTGAGTCAGAAATCTCAAAATTACTGTGCAAAGGCGTTTTAAAGCTATCGCACCCTGAATCATGCAGGTGACTACTAATTGCCAATATTCACCCGACCAAAAAAAAAAGACGGCTCTCAGTGAATGACATTGTACTTAATATCTTTAAATAAACATGTAACTTATGATCATTTTAAAGTGGGTAGTATATGGACGGCTATAAGGTCGATGACACCAAATTGTTATATGGCATCCATTGACTTAATAAATGAGTATTACTCTGTACCTATCCACACTGAGCATCAAAAATATCTTAAGTTTACATGGAAAGGTAATTCCTGGGGTTTGTACTTCATTCATTGCTAATACAACTATCACTGACCGCTGAAAAAGCGAAGAAAATACAGCGTATGTGCCAGGAATTACTTTACCAAACCCAGCCTTTAATACGGGACGTTGCGGGGGTGTTAGGCAACCGCTAGCTTTTCTGGCGTAATGTATGGCCAACTGCACACACACCGGCTTGAAAGGGATAAAACGGACTCATTAAAACTGAATAAGGGAAATTTTAATAAGCCCATGACACTCTTACCAAATGCTATACATGATTTGAACTGGTGGGTCACATCTATCCATATAGCTTATAATCCCATCAGCAAAGGAGTACCTGAATCGTGTCTGACTTCTGACTTATCTTTAATTAGGCTGGGAATGCTCGCTTGATGAAGTAAGTACAGGAGGAAATTGAACTCCTACTGGGGAGATAAATCATATCAACTATTCAGAAATTCTTGCCGTTTTCTTTGGCCTACGGTCTTTTAGTTCCCGCCTATGCGGCAAACATGTGAAGCTGTAATACCACAGCTGCATCCTGCATCAATCAAATGGGAACATGTCATTCCCGCGACATTCATAAGTTTGTATGCGACATATGGGAATGGTGTATCACTCACAAAATTTGGCTAACACGCATGTACTCCAGGCATAGAAAATATAACTGCAGATCAAGAATCTCGGGTAAGCCACCGAGAAACAGAATGGCAATTAAACAACGACATTTATACTGCTGCCATTCAAGCAATAGCTTTTTCGCCCAATGTTGATTTATTTGCATCACGTTTATATTTTCAAACTAAACCTTACGTTTCCTACCAGCCCGACCCATATGCCATTGCGGTAAACGCTTTTTCCTTATCATGGGAAAACTATCATTTTTATGCCTTTCCGCCTTTTAGCATAATACAGAGAGTGTTACAGAAAATCGCTCAAGAAAGGGCAACCGGATTAATTGTGGTGCCTTATTGGCCCACTGAAACATGGTGGCCATATCTAATGCAAATGTTATTACACACAACCCATCATCGTCCCTAGGGGGGGAGAAAACTTTGGTTCTACCAACACACCCAACTCACAGACCTTCACTGCACAAAAAGCTCGAACTGCTACTTTGCCATTTATTGGGAAACTTCTCTCGGAGCGAGGAATTCGGAAAAAGCTTCGGGCATCATACAGCAGTTATGGCAAACGGGCAACACGAAGCAATATTCCACCTATCTCCACTGTTGGCAACGGTGCTGTGATCGACGGCGTGTGTGTATCCCGTTTCGACGTCTGTAGAATGTGGAATTAACTTTCTAAGTGAGTTATGCGAAAGTGGACTTTCCTACAGTGCAATTAACACTGCAAGAAATGCTCTATCCATCATTTTCCTATTGCCAAACGGCACCACCTTTGGCAATCATCCTCTAGTAATCAGGTTTGTGAAAGACGTTTACATGTTGAGACCATCTGTTCCTCGCTACACAAAAATATGGGACGTATCTACCGTTATTAACTATTTACGAATGTTCTATTCGGTCGAAACCTTAAGCCTTAAAGACCTTACTCAAAAAACTGTTATGTTGTTAGCATTATTGTCTGGACAGCATTGTCAAACCCTTCATGCTCTGAGTGTTACCAGCATGGAATGCCATCAAGATAAATTCATCTTTTATGTAAAAACACCCCTAAAAACCTCGAAACCAGGCAAACACTGGGGTCGTCAAGAATTCAAGGCATATCTTTCTGATCCACGCCTATGCATGGTCAACTGCCTAAACCAGTATCTAACGACAATCGAGCCTTTTCGAAAACATTCAGCCCAGCTACTTTTGAGCTATCAAAAGCCTCATCACTCATTTTCTTGTGATACTATTGCACGCGATGGCTACGTAATGTCTTAAAGAATGCAGGTGTTGATAGTGATGTTTATGGTGCTCAAATAGTACTAGAGCTGCTTCCACGTCTCCAGCTAAATCAATGAACATTCCTATTCAAACAATAATAAATGCAGCTGGCTGGACAAGTAAACAAACATTTCAGAAATTTTATGACAAACCTGTGGAAACAAATAGTAACTTTAGTGAAAATCTTATAATGGCATTTTGTAATAGTGAGACTTAAAATACTATATGTTGTGTTTGGCATTAATGGCATTGTATTTGATCTGTCGAACTGTTCATATCCACATTGCTTTAAAGTCTCACGTGGCTTCCTAGTGACGTAACAGTGACGAAATAGAATTTAAAAATTAAACGAGACTTACCTGTAGTCGAAGCTTGGTTGTGATTCTATGAGTCACTGTGAAGGCACTAGGAAGTCACACCCACCCAATATTTGTCTGCTATGACATAATACCCGCCCAAAGTTGGGAATGTGGCTATTCACGGTTGGTTTTAAAAACTGATTGCTCGATTTCGCGCGCTCTATCTCACGTGACTTCCTTGTGCCTTCACAGTGACTCATAGAATCACAATCAAACTTCGACTTCAGGTAAGTCTCATTTAATTTTTAAATTCTATAAGTTTATTATTAGTGTGAAGCTGCAGAGGCAACACTACTGACTTGGTCTTAATACAATCAAGAACCATGCACTGTTGGAAAACAAAACGTTAAACAATAACCATTTTAAAGGTGAAAGCAGTTACTTTATTTCAGAAAAATTAACGGTTTAATATTCTCTATTTCCGGTAACAATTTCCCTCATTTCTTTTCAATTTTGCGAATGCATATAGGCACGTTTAATCTCAATTCTGATCAAGTACACGTAACTGAAAAATACGCATCTAAGACACCAAAACAATTGCAATTTGTGAAGATTTTGATTTAATTCACATATTGCTCTTGGTAGTGTAATTGGTAGTCGCCCATCCCTAATTACTTGTTCTTGTATAAATGAGGAATGACTCAGTTAGGATCATGGTTAGGATTCAGAATGTCATTGAAGATTTTTCTTTGATTACTAGAATTGTAATAGCACTGTTAAAAGGCCTGATCGCCCTGATGTTAGAATATGTGATCATGTGGTGTGAGGTGAAATGCGTTAGGCCCGGTTTAAACTGTCAAAGTTTCTGTGATCAAAGTGAAAATTTCGGATAGGGAAACCCTAAGTTTTTAAGGATTAGCTAAAAATATGTAAGGGAACTAATACAGTGCTCAACCCCGAACTACTTCACTCTGATATTTCCTCCAAATTTTTCAGAAAGTAGAATTTCCCTGCAAAAAATTCCTACTTTGATCACACAAACTTTGATAGTGTAAACCAGCCTTTGCAATACTTATTGTAATGAATTAACCAATTATCCTATTATCCAAGGTATTATCCTATTATCCTAATCTTGATTATTGTCTATTTTGGATATTTTTCATTCGAGATGATCTTCTGAGCCTGCAATATATTCGTCAGTGATAGTGATTTGATAACATGCGCAACGCAGTGCTTTTCCCTTTTAATCTAACGCACGATTTTTCTGTC
Organism: Phenganax subtilis; assembly: GCA_025434845.1. Classification (NCBI taxonomy): domain Eukaryota; kingdom Metazoa; phylum Cnidaria; class Anthozoa; order Malacalcyonacea; family Clavulariidae; genus Phenganax; species Phenganax subtilis. The sequence goes on along the minus strand of JAOBYK010611777.1, from coordinate 5,970 downwards.
GCAAAAACGAACGATCAAGGAAGTCAGCAAGGTTTTTGATGAGTCAAGCGCAAACAATTGTGAAAATGTTTAATATAACGTTGTTCATTACTGAAACTATTCATCCAGGGACGAATGTTTCGGGGGGGGACTGTTTGTTTATAAGTTTTTCAGCATTGCTATAATTGCAATCTTATCCAAACGAACTTTGGGCTTGCGACATGGTCGACGCAGTCTTTGGACATAATTGACACGGTAATAAGGTGGGTCGACACAGTTTATTAAAAAGTGGGGTAAGTAAGTTTACGTCCTCACTTTTGGGCATATACAGTACTGCTTTGTTGACAGTTGACCCAGGCTACAAAAAATAAATCAAATTTTTACCCATGAAGTCTGTTCAAACCCAAAAAACAATTAGCTGGATAGTCTCTGTAATATCATATAATCACAGCATTTCACGTTTTGAAACTTTGTATTTCCGCCATGTTTGTTGTTTTTACTCCGCCTACCCCGTAGGGGTGCGGAGTCTTAAAATGGGCTCGGGTCTGTAGTCGGCTTTTTTTTTTTAGTTTTGGCTGTTAGAAATTGGCACATCCACAGGTAACCCAAATAGGTCTCATGTAGAAAATACAGCTACGATCACATGACGCACAATGAAGCCACTGATTCGTAAAGGTAGTTTTATTCTCGCGGACAGACGTGTCTGCGACACTTGCCGACCGTCGTAATAGACAAGTTTGTTTGTTTCGCCCCGATAGTCCACAACAATCGGCCACAGTCGCCAACCCATTACGACAAGCGGTTTTCACATATTTTATGCCAGTTCTATACCGTTTGCACTACTCGGCGTCAGTCGTAGTAATAACATTGCCGAATATCGGCATCTATCTACTATCTGTAGCGGGCTGGCGGGCTACTATCTCAAACGGGCTGGCGTGGTAGTGTGGATGGAAGTGTTCTTTAATACTGGTAATAATTGTAATAATTTTGGCATGTCAAAATCTTCTATAGAAACGACAAACTAAACCAATGTTAATACAAATAGCAAGTTTCAAGATGAAAAATTACACAGGAAATTGTCTCCGCTAAACCATCAAGTGCGTTGTAATTGTAAAATTATTATTATTATTATTATTACCATTATTATTAAGCACTTGGATTTTGCATCCTTGACGGTTGATATACATCCACAGATACAGCTGGATGCCAGGGCCGGATTAACCTCTCAGGAGGCCTGGGGCCGCCTTATGGTGGGTGGTTTTTCTGATATATTATATGACAGATCTGTCCCAGTCACGTTACTAAAATTCAGAACTTTGTAGCAAAATGCAACTAAAAACTCAAGTACATGTAATATTCCTATATTTTACAGAAAAAGCAAATAACGGATATTAACAATACTCCGAAAATAAACACCTCGGATATAAGCTCGCAAGCTAAAACCAATGTCCAAGACAACATAAAGGGCAAAAACACTTTCTTAGCTATATACTGATACGTCATTTAAGGTGCCATGTTTTTCCGAAAATCTCCAGAATGAAATCAGGCTGAATTATATGCGCCTACTTTCACCTCTACTTCCCTTCAGACGCTGCGTGTCTCCGCTCTGATCAGTTAACGCATTTCTTAGTGGGCGCAATTTGACTGATCTGGTGGGTGGCCCCTTGTAGCTCTCCTTCTGGTGGGTGGGCCGGGGCCCTGGCTCCTTGAGCCTACCCCTAAATCCGGCCCTGATGGAGGCTAATTATTACATATAACACACCATTACTCTAAATGTTAGGAATTATTAATGGCTAAATAAATATATTGGCTTCTAATAACTATAACTGTTAACTATAGATATGTACACTATGTCTAAAATAAACGATTCAAGTAAGACCTAAATACTAAGGGTATTAAATCGATCAACAGACGACGGAATAAATAAAAGAGTGTTTAAAACGGTTGGCTGTACATTCGACTGGTACAAACTCAGTTCTTTGGGGCGCGTAAATCGTATTTGGGGTTCACAGCAATCTCCACCAGACATATTAACGGACTAGACTCTGGAAGAACTTTGTTCTAAAGAACACCAGGCAAAGTTGCTCACGTCTTGAATGCAATGCCAGAATATCACAGGCCGCAACTGCATCACAGCAAGATAGTGGTGGATGGATAATTTTAAAGCCCTACGCTGAATCGTTTCAACAACATTTGACAGATAATCTGGAATGTTGGAATGCCAAATGTGGTTACAATATTCCAATAATGGTCTTATACACGTTGTGTACACTGTAATTAGCATTTTCGTTTTTGTCTTGGCTCTCTTACAAGGCGTAATTTGTACAGCAGTCTTGAAGATTTTTTTACGATCAACGCAACATGTTCATTCCATTTCAGATCACTGCTAAACATTAGGCCCAAAAGTTTTGTAGACCTTACATGTTTCGCATGATAATCATTTACAGTCAGTGCTTGTAAATCAGGTATCTTATTCCAATAGAGAACTACCATTTCTTCCACTTCAGTTCCCGGTGAGCCGGATGAAACGCAAACAAATACATTCCGTATGGTGGATTGTCTGGTTATTAAAGCTAGCAGTCCAACACGACGGAACGCAGCATAAACGGCAAAACTTATTTCCATAATTCCATATTGTTTATGTTCTTTTTGAAGCGATACTGTTCACCATAGTATAGAAATTGATATTTTGATATTTTCAAGTTTGTTGTCATCACGTGCATGGTCGTGAACCATACAGTACAGATCTTTGATAAATAGTACTTTTACAGAAAATGACCGTTCTATTATAGTAGCTACTAAAATGATTAATGAGTAATGTTTCGGATCAGATTGCAGCTTTGTTGAACAGATATTGTTTTCTTTGTAGTACGTACTAAGAGGGCCTAAGGAAGAAGTCTAAATACCACTATGACTCCTCAGTAAGGTGCCCCTCAAAAAAGTTAGACACCCCTTGCTCTTTAATCGTTCCGGCGTCCCTGTTCATATTGTTGTTTTTGCCATGGAAGACTACACAAATCTGATTAAATTTTTATTAAATTGACATAGACATTTTGACAAGACAAACAAATTATATTATCTCGACCTTGAAAATGAAACGAAGTACAATAACAGATTATAGTTTTGCAAAATTTTTACGTGAAATAAACTTTATTTCATGCAAACATTCGTTACAGCTAAAAACTAACCTTTCTTCAATCTGTCGCATTCATCAGCAATGGAGTTCAACTCATCAATCGTATCCTGTCTAGTCTTTTTCCAACTTCTTACTTTTTTTAGAAAGTCTTCTTTTGTATTCGTGAATGCCTTCAAATTTATGATAATATCTTCAACTTCTGCAATAGATATGCCATTCTCTTCTTCCCAAGTTTTAGTTTTCTTTTTTTTTGTTAAACGTTTTCCAGCAGATGCGGCCTTTTCAACTATAATGGCTGTTTTCTCCATTTTGATACTCTAAAAATTGTATTGTCAAATTCTTATATCATGTGCATCAATCCTTGAAAAATTACCCTGGGGTCGGTTTTTCAAAGCTGGCATAGCGTTTAGCCGGGGTTAAAATTTGACCAACTGTTTGGTTTTGTACTCCTTTACGTCCATTTGCTTCAAAATTCGCAAGTAAAGGGTTCTTTCTACATAGATTATAGCTTTATAGCAAAATGTTGTCAAGTTAGTGAACAAGCAGTTAAAAATTTTGCTTCAAACTTTTCGTTTACCCAGGGTTAACGCTAATTAACTCAGCTTTGAACAACCGGCCCCTGAAAAATAGGTTCATTTTTCTTACAACGGAAACCACAAATATGGTAACGTTTTCAGTTGGGCTAATCATTGGTTTGCCTCAGCGGGGTCACTCTTGGCAAAGAAGACCCTTGCCCTCAACAAAAATTCATTTAACTGGACTGCAACAAACTTATTTCATATCTAGAATTAGGCTTACCATATTTCATTTCTAGAACTTACTTACAATTCATTGGAGAACTGGATTAAAATTAATGCAATTTAATAATGGATAACTTTAATCTTAGGATTGGTCAAAATTAAATCAATCTTAATTAAGAGTGCATCAAAATAATTCACTTCTTGAACTGAATCAAACTTAATTTAATCCTACGAAAGGATTTATGTATTAGCTCAAGCATTGGATTACCGTAAAAGCTCTATTAAGCTCTCCTTCTCTTTTAAGACCCCCCCCTCCATTACACCCCTCCCTTCAAAGCTATAATTTTCAACTAAGCCCCCCCCTAAGAATTTTTACATGAATTAGCCGTAAAAATATGTAATTTGTTATAAGGAAAGAAATGTTTAACTGTTGACACTTTACCGTTTATTAAAAATTAGTATTATACAGATCTGAGAACAGTAGCTGTATTCCATTTTTTTTGTATTAAGCCCCCCTGTTGTAGGTTAAAAAATTAAATAAGCCCCGGAGACTTAAAAGAGCTTTTACGGTATTTCAATCCTAAGACTGGATCAAAATTAATTCGATCCAAGGACTTGGTCTAATTTAATTCAAATCTTAGGACTATCCTGGTACATATCTACACTTACCCAATTTAGCAATAGCAAAAATAGACTGTGGAAACACCACGTAAATTCATGATTTATGCAAAGCTTTTGGTTTGTAAAGCACGTCAATTTATGTGATGTTTCCACATATCTTATATGCGATATAGAGAAAAATGGACTGGTCAGCACTGAGTTAGATGTCGTGTTAAAGGTCAATGAAATATTTTCGTGATCAGAGACCTGGACGAAAGGTCTTCGGTGGCGCAGTCGCTAGGATATGCGCCTTTCACCGCTGAGGATGTGGGTTCGATTCTCAGCGCGGACTTAAATTTCTCAAGTGAAAAGAGTCTGTCAACTACTCTATTATTATTATTATAAGTCTTTATTGGATATAGTCACAACAAACGTGTGGCTTTACATCTTGAACTATCTTAAATTACAATATTCTAATAGTTAATGTCTAATTTACTAAATTTAACTAAAATTGTTAAAAAGACACCTATTCAAAAATGAACGTTTGAATCTTTCTGTATTAATTCTGGGTAAGATGAAGTCATGTTCGCGTTCTCTTAATTGTCTTTGTCTTTTGGGAGGAAGTAATGCATATAAGGGGTGATCTGGGTTGCAACATATCTTTTCAAATAATCTCTTGTCTCTTTCTTTAATCACATTTACATCCATTATTTGCACGTAGGTTTTCCCCGGGTACTCTGGTTTCATCCTACAGGGAAAGTTGACAGGGTGGGCTAGGATAGGAAGTAAATATGATTGTTGTGAAAATAGACAGTGTAAGGTAATATGCATTCAAATACGTAATGTATACATTAGAAAATCATTGTAAATAGTTACATAATTCAGCTTATACGCTGCAAAGTAACTATATATAAGCCATAAACACACTACCACCATTCCCGTTTTCCGGCCTTTTTAGTTCAAAACTATTTCAAGTCAATCGAATAACACACTGCACAGGTACCATTTTGAATTGTCAAACACAGATCATATTTCAAGTTGCTTGCGATAAGATCATGCATGATCTCAATGTTATAAACGAATAACATCAACTTTTGCAAGGATTTGAGGTTAATGACTACTTTTGTTACATTTTAATTTCAGTCTCAAGCTGGGCAGGGGCTGTCTTCTTTCTTCTTTACTCTTGCTTGAACTGCTCCAGCTAAGCAGGAAAATGTTGTGCTAGTCCTTTGTAGTCAAGACCTCTATCATCACATGAATTCATACGTCAAGTGGGAGGTGATTTTTTGGGAACGAATTTGTAGTAGTTCATGTCGAAGTTGTCGTATTCTCGATCCAGGACATAAACTATGTTTATAAGGGTGCTGTTTTGTAAGTCAAAAAGTTTTATTTTACGTAAAATGAGTGTGAGCTTAAATGCTAATTCATTTCTCACTTAAGGCCAATGAAAATTGATTTCATGTTTCTCGTCCACGATTTTCGAAAATTTGGAGCGGGATTTTTTCATTTTTCATT
>JAOBYK010611666.1:0-11195 GCA_025434845.1 Phenganax subtilis | reverse complement strand
TTGACTTAAGGAGTAAACGTAAATATGATGTGAGATTTTATACACAGCGCTATAGGAATAGTTTTATTACATATAATCCTCTGAGAGCCTAGAGTATTCTTCTCTATCTATTTATTTTGTTGACATAAGTAGCTCTAATGTAAAGTATTCGATTTTAACTATATCGTAACTTAATACAGCATACGTAAATTTCTTTAAACTTGTAACATATTAGTAAATATACTTAAAATTGATTATATATACTATATATCTCGCTTTTTAGATTGTACATGTAACGCAATTCAGCTTTCGGCTGCAATGTTATATAATAAACTATCTATCTATCTATCTATCTATCTATCTATCTACTACGTAAAGACTTTGGTCGACACTGGCGCTGCCGTTACTATTATGCACGAGGATTTGCTTGCTCGAGTACGCCTGAATGAGACGCTAGTTAGACGTGTGACGAACAAATTCTGGGAGCCAATAACACGCTTTTAAACATTATAGGAAGCACCGAAGTGGACATTACAGTGTGCAGTACTACAATTCGCCACGACGTCCTAATTTGCAACGACCTCGCGCAAGTTATGGTAATCGGCATTGACTTTCTGAAACCTCAAAGATGCGTGGTGGATTTTGAAAAAAACAAACTAAAAATTGGGAGAAAACAAAAGACTCTGTTGTATTCTAACGATCGTATAGTATGCCGGGTCACTGTTGCGAACTCGATTGTTATACCAGCTTATTCAATGGTTACCATTTCATGCAAGGTGGAAAATGGATCAATTCAAAACGCGGAAGCTGTTGTATTGGAGCCTATGTTGAGTTTTGAAGAAAGTTACAGAACTGGCATATTGAAGGTGGTGGCAACAAAAATGGAGAGATACCAGTTCGTTTGTTCGATTTAGCGCCGCTGGTTAGACGAATATACCGGGGAAGTAGTGTTGGACAGCTTTTTCCCTTAGTTGAGGAGAGTGACACGAGTACGAAAAATTGCTATTTCACTTCGGGACAAGTCATCGAAAATAGAGTGGAAAATAAGGTCGGAGGACTTTGTTCGACCACGACAGTTGATTCAGGGAACAAGAATTGCTCGCTCAAAATCAAAGAACTGTTTCCAATCAAGAACGATTCACTGACCGATAACGAAAAAGAGAGTGTCTACCAAATACTTACGCGTCATAGGGGAATCATATCAGGAAATAAGGCGGAGTTAGGTGAAGCTAAAGATATTCAACATTTTATCAATACTGATGACCATCATCCGATTAGAACTCCACCTCGCAGGTTACCATTTCATAAACGAGAAGTTGTGCAGAAAGAAGTAGAGTCGATGTTGATGAGCGATGTGATTGAACCTTCGTCATCTCCGTGGTCAGCTCCCGTTGTTTTAGCGAAGAAAAAGGACGGTAGCGAACGTTTCTGTATTGATTACCATAAAATTAATTCAATTACGAAGAAAGATGTTTTTCCACTGCCTAGATGTGATGATATCTTGGAATCATTATCTAGAGCGGCCTACTTTACACATTTAGACCTTGTACACAGCTATTGGCAAATCAAAGCCGTGGAAGAAGACCGAGAAAAGATAGCATTTACTACTCCTGATGGACACTATCAGTTCAAACGAATGCCCTTTGGGCTAACCAACACGACTGCAACCTTTCAACAGGCGGTGAATACAATTCTAGCGGGTCTTTGCTGGACGGATTGCTTGGTTTACTTGGACAACATTGTGGTGATAGGACGAACATTGGCGAAGCATAATCAGCGTCTCGAGAATGTATTGGAAAGACTGGAAGCTGCTAGATTAAAGTTGAATCCTAAGAAGTGCAAATTAGTTCAGGAAAAGAGTGCTATTTTGGGTCACATTGTGAGTAAAGAGGGAATTTCAGCCGATCCAGAGAAGGTGAAAGTATTACAAGATTGGCCTGCCCCCAGCAACCTGACAAATTTGCATTCCTTTCTTGGCTGTGCAGGCTATTACAGACAGTATATCCGCAACTATGCAAAAATAGCCGAACCACTTTATCGCTTAGAAAGGAAAGGATTGAGCTTCAAATGGAATGACGATTGTCAGAGAGCGTTTGACAAGCTAAAGAAGAAGTTGACAACGGCCCCTGTTTTGGCATATCTGTGGCAGGACCTTGTGTTTATTTTGGATACGGACGCTAGCGATAGCGGGATCGGCGCAGTCTTGCGCATGGAGAAGAAAAAGTAATTGCGTATGCCGCAAGATCGTTATCGAAAGCAGAAAGGAACTACAGCACCACCTGGAAGGAACTACTGGCCTTGGTCTGGGCAATGGAGCATTTTTCACCATATTTAATTGGAAAACAATTTAAGGTTCGTACAGACCATAATGCTCTGCGATGGATTCAGAACCTTAAGCAACCTAAAGGACAAGTGGCACGTTGGATAGAACGACTGGCTGTTTTTGACTTTGAAATAGAACACCGGCCAGGACGTGAACATGGCAATGCTGATGGTGTTTCGCGCATTCCACGCGATAGTTCTTAAACAGAAGCAGTTATACCCCAGTCAAAAGCTTGTCAAGTGTATAATCTTTCCAAGGACGAAGACAAATTGAATTTGTGGCATCACCATTGGACAAACGACAACTTGATGTTGTATCAACATGAAGATCCAGAACTTGGACTCGTGATCAAGTGGCTACGAGATGGACAACAGGTACCTAGAGAGACGATTTCAAGCATGGGTCCTTCGATGGGTAAACTTTGGAATAAATTTGATCAGATGTCACTGGTCGACGGTCTGCTGTATAGGTGTTTTGAGAATGAAAAGGGGGATGGTCAACATCTGCAACTATGCATACCACGAAAGTTAAGAAAGGAGGTTTTGGAGTGTACCCGCGATATTCCTACCGCTGGTCATTTGGCTTCTCCTAGATTGAAGGAAGTAAATAAGAGAAGATTTTACTGGCCCAGTTGGGATACTGATGTCGAACTTCACTGCAAAAATTGTCGAAAATGTACTGAACGAAATGAACCAGCAAAGAAACCTAGAAGTCCTTTGATCGTAGAGCAATCGAGTTATCCTATGGAGCATGTTGCTGTCGACATAATTGGCCCTCTGCCCAAGACTAAGAATGGGAATCGATACATTCTAGTCGCCGTGGATTACTTTACGAGATGGCCAGAAGCCTACGCTATCCCTAATCAGGAAGAGCGAACGATCGCTGAAAAGTTTGTGGACGAATGGATATGTAGATATGGTGTCATGCAGCGACTGCACATGGACCAAGGAAGAAATTTTGAGAGTAATGTCTTCAGACAGATAACCAATATCTTAGGAATAAAGAAAACTAGAACAACACCTTTTCATCCTCAAAGTGATGGGATGGTTGAGAGAATAAACAGGACTTTGAAAAACATTCTTTCGAAGTTAGTTATTGGACGGCAAGATGATTGGGATGTGTGGCTTCCCCAAGCCTTACTATTGTACTGGGGAACTGTACATAGTTCGACTGGATTTTCTCCCCATCGTCTGATGTTTGGAAGAGAAGCAAGGCTGCCAATTGACTTAGTGGTGATCCAGTCGATTTAAAATTTTTTCAAAATATTCACTTTTTTTAATTAGAAAAATCTTCCCCATAAGATTCATGTCATACCTTCGTCTGTCTTTGCCTTCAGTACGCTTGACATCTAAAAATCCAAGCTGCAGAGCCTGGAGGATCATGTAAGTGTTAATGCAATCTCTCCAAGGCAGGATTCCAACTGGAAAATCAAGGATTCTTGCCATATCTTCGTCCTTCTTTCTTTCAGTGCGTTTGACATCTAGAAACCCAACCTGCAGAGCCTGGACAAGGATCATGTAAGTGTTAATGCAATCTCTCCAAAGCAGGATTCGAACTGGAAAATCAAGGATTCATGCCATATCTTAGTCTATCTTTGCCTTCAGTGCGCTTGACATCTACAAATCCAACATGCAGAGCCTGGAGGATCATAAGTATTAACACAGTCTCTCCAAGGCAAGATTCGAACTGGAAAATCAAGGATTCATGCCATGCCATATTGTAGCGAACTCCTGTTTATTGTTATTAGACAAAGTATCAGCAACTGACAGTCATGCGCTGAATGCTCGTGGGCGCGGCGTGTGCCACACGTTGTTGAATCACAGGATTGTTTTGTATTATATGTATTGGATGGTCTTTTCTCGACATAATAAAGCGTTGTTAGCATTGGTTGCAGTAAACTATAGCACCGTTACAGTTTTGGGGCCTTGCCCGGGAAGAACAGTATCACGGCGATATTCGGGAAAGCTCTTTACAACGTTGTTAAATCACGACTAAACTTGCGGCGTTGAACGGATGCCCAATACGAGGTCGATGACATCAAACATGGCGCAAGACCTGGAAATGCTCACTATCGAAATTACGAAGTTAAAGGAACTAATCGAACAGTCGAAGGAAAAGGAATTAAGGGAAGAAGTCGCACGACTTAAAGAACAAATTGAAAATTCGGCGGAGGAAGAATTGCAAGCAGAAATGAATAGGCTGAAACAAAAAGTCAAAACGTCAAAAGAAAAGGAATTGTTAGCGGAAGTTGCATCCTTGATAGCACAGCTAGAAGCGTCGAAAGAGGAAGAACTTGTCCAAATTCAGAAACTAACAGCTTACATGGAACAGTCGGATCAGTCAGAGCTTCAAAAAGATGTAACAGAACTTAAAGAAATCGTTGGGCATTCACAAAGCAAATCACAAGAGGTAAGCTCGAAGAAAACTATAAATCGACCAGCCCTGCGATGGAACCTGGCGGTACTATTGCCATTTTCTGGCGAAAATACGGAGAATATTGTCGAATGGTTGCAACGCTTTGAAACCACCATATCAATTTCAAAAGTAGATCCTGAAGATGAAATTGATATACTGAAGCTTTATTTGAATGGGTATGCTCAAATCGTACTAGAAAGATATATGACAACCGTCGAATTAAAGGAACTGGTGGAAAAAAACAGCATGAAGAAATTTTCAAGAAGGTACAAGAACATTTAATAGTTGAGTTCCAAGAATACGACCCAGTCAGATATTATATGTTACAACTGAGGTCAGTACACCAAGAGAAAGGCGAAAGCGTGAAACAATATTCCCGATGTATGCAGTCAGTAGTTGTTAACCTTGAGCGACATGAATACACAGTCAGTTCTATGGATGAACTCATGACTTTTGAACAGGGCCTGAAACCGGAAATCCAACGCCACTTGCGCAGCTCAGTAAAACAAGCATCATCTTTGAAAGAGGCTGTTGCTGCAGCTGAAGCCTTCGAAGAAGCGGACAAACTTTTTTGCGCCAGAACCTTGCCCCCCAACCGTACCACAAGTGTCCCTCCAGTTGCCGATACCATTAATCTGGTAAGAAATAAAAGTTTTCAGTCAGATGTTCAAAAAATGACCTGACATTATGACCTCCCCTCTCAACAAAATTATAAATCCCCACCCCCCACCCCGTACTTTGCCTCACAAAAACCTAGGGATAGCACCACCCCGGTTAGATGTCATGCTTGTAATGGGTTTGGTCACCTTGCCCTCGAGTGCCCAACAGCACATGTCCACCCCCAATCCGCTCCCATTCCGTTACCTGTTACGAGTGCCAAGGGTTCGGTCACTACGGTCGTCATTGCCCATCTCACCAAAAGCACCTCACATCTCCCCTCAATCACCTTACAGTGGTCCACCACAGCCTTGCCCATGCCAGCTTGCGGCTGTTCGTCCTACACAAAACTTTTATCCCCGAAGATTTCCTCCTCCAGTTGCCTCTCCACCTGTTGCCCACATTACAGAGACCGACTCTCTTCCCCACCAACTGCCCGATCTTTCCCGTCCACCCTTTCTTTCCTTTGCTATCAACGGAAACACGGCATTAACTGCTATCAATGTCAATATCTCTGGGAAGACCACTCAGATGGTACTTGACTCCTGATCGTCAGTTTCTCTTATCGACTATGATTTCTATTCCTCTCTTAAGGACCATAAAGTCATCCTTGAAGAACTCCCCCACCCTACCCTTTCACTTCACACCACCAACGGGGGTACAATTGAAGTCACCAATGAAGTTCTTGTGCCATTAACATTGGCGCCAAATTGTGACAATACTATTTGCTTCAAAGTGGCAAAGAACCTTTCTACCCGTCTACTAGCCGGTGTGGGAACTACGACTCGCATGGGCACTGTTCTCAACTTTACAAAACAAACAGTTTACTTTCAAGTGCTTGATTTGGAATTACCTTGTTGTCAACTTCCCACTCCCCCATCTGGTTCCATTTACTGTCTTCGCATCATGCAAGAGCTTTCGATGCCTCCACGTTCTGCCACCTACATAGATGTTGAGCCTGACTTACCTTCGGCTCCATGGGATAATGGCGAAGCTTATGTTACCAAATCTACCGTCTCAGACCTCTCAGCCGACTTTCACCTTACCCCTGGCATTGCCAACCTTCATGATTTGAAAGACCACACCACCCCCCTCATTGTGGTGAATACCTCAGATGAACTGCTCTTCCTCCCACCTGATACTACTGTTTGCCCACCTTGAAATTCTCCACGATCAGAATATTGAAGTAATTGACCCTCTTAGCGTGGCCCCTGACCCAGTATCAGATCCTATTGCCATGTTCATCAATTATCCATTTGCCGGCAGTGAACCCGCTCCTCTAATTGATCAACTAACCACCGATACTCAAGATGGTGATGCCACATCTTCTTCATATCCCTTAGACACATCATTATCACCTATGCAACAACTCTTCGAAGATCTGGGAATCGAAACTAACCCCCATCTCACCCCGACCAAGAAAGATGAGCTTAAAACCCTTGTCAGTGAATATAGGGACATTTTTCAACCAGCCACTCCGGGACTAAAACAAACTGACTGTGTACACCATCACATAAATACTGGAAATGCCCAACCCACCAATTCCGCTCCATACCGTGTGAGTCCGAAAGAACGAGAAGTCATCATGTTGCAGGATGACATTATTCGTCCTTCGCAGAGCCCTTGGGTCTCTCCAGTAATCTTGGTTGCTAAAAAGGATGGGACTAAAGGGTTTTGTGTCGACTATCGTCGCCTCAATAAACTTACTAAGCGCGATGTCAATCCCCTTCCTCGTATTGACGATGCACTTGATGCCTTGGGTGGCGCAAAGTATCTCTCTGTCTTGGATTTACGCTCTGGCTACTGGCAAATACCCATGGCCCCCGAGGATCGCGAAAAGACTGCCTTTATTACCCACGAAGGCTTATACGAATTTAATGTCATGCCATTCGGCTTATCAAATGCTCCTGCGACTTTCCAGCGTTTCATTGATGCTGTTTTTGCAGGCCTGAAATGGCGAATTTGTCTTCCATATCTCGATGACAACATCATCCACTCTTCATTCTGGCAACGACATCTCGCAGACCTACGCCAAGTGTTTGACCGATTGCGACAGGCCCGACTGACCCTACAACCAAAAAAGTGTAAACTCGCTTGCCAAACAGTCACGTTCGTTGGTCATGTTATTACCGCACAAGGGGAAATCAGGCCTGGTCCCAAAAAAGTGACCTCCGTCATCAATTTTCCAACTCCAACATCTTTGAAAGAAATCTGTTCTTCTCTTGGTTTAGCATCATACTACCGTCGGTTCATTCAAGACTATGCTAAGCTCTCATTCCCTTTACGCCAGGCACTCCAGGCAGGCCATCACTTTGAATGGACCGAAGCAATGCAGGACAGTTTCGAGGACCTCAAAAGCCGAATCACCACTGAACCTGTTGTTGTTTGCCCTAATTTCGACCTCGCATCTTTGAAAGGCCTTGGTGCCGTTCTGGCCCAGAAAGACAACAATGGTGTAGAGCATGTCATTGCCTATTTGAGCCGCTCTCTCACACCAGCCGAACAGAAATGGAAAATTCGGGAACTCGAGGCCCTCGCCATCGTCTGGTCTTGTGAACATTTATGCCCCTACTTATATGGACACAAGTTTACGATTCAGACTGACCATGATAGTCTCCGATGGTTTCTTAAAGTTAAGCATAGCGGCCGATTGGCAAGGTGGGCCCTAAAGTTAAGCGAATATAATATGAGTTTACTATTGAGCATCGACGGGGTAAACTTAACGACAATGCAGATGCTTTATCACGGTCACCTGCAGTTATTCCGAGCAAACTGACCCCCCCAGAAGGAAGCTCCTCTGAACCACCTGCAACAACGTTTTCACCTTCTACAGCAGTCCAATCTCTTGGCCTATCTGGCGAAGAGTATATGTGCTTCCACATTTCACCAACCCTCCCCTGTCTGCAAGCCATCCACGAAGCGCAACGGACTGACAACATACTAAGCCCCCTTATCCAGTATTTGAGTGGGGATGCGGGCCCCTTTCCTGGTCAAAATCGAGATGCTGTTAAACGTATGGCCCCTCATTACACCATTGAAGATGGCCTACTGTACCACTACGATGTTCTAGGTGATATCCAACCACTTCATCAGTTAGTCGTACCAGATTCACATAAGAAACATATCCTCTATGCATTTCACAATTCCCCCTTAGCCACACACCTAGGGCGGGCTAAAACTTACAATCGCATTCGACAGCGCTTCTTCTGGGTTGGAATGTACACTGATGTTAAGACATGGATCAAAACTTGCCTTGATTGTCGTAAAGCGAAACAAACATTGCAACACCACTCAGGTTACCCTCCACCCTCAACTATAGAGCAACCTTTCGATACTGTGGGCATCGATCTTCTTGGGCCATTTCCTCTGAGCAAACGTGGGAATCTTTACGTCTTGACGGTTATTGATGGTTTCACCCACTGGCCTGAATTCATCCCTATCCCTGACGCCACAGCAAAAACCATTGCCCTTGCTTTTTTTGAAGAAATCATCTGTCGCCATGGGTGCCCAAAACGTTTACTCTCGGACCGTGGTTCTCAGTTTTTGTCCACCCTTCTCAAAGAAGTCTGTTGTCTCTTGGATATCCACCAAGTCTATACTAGTGGGTACCACCCGCAAACCAACGGCCAAACGGAACGCATCCATCGTATTATCGCAGCGACCCTGAAAATCTTTGTCAGCAAACTTCACTCAGATTGGGATCTCTATCTCCCTACCTGTGCTTTTGCCTACCACAGCAGTAAAATAGAGGGTCTTGACTACAGCCCTTTCTACCTTTTACACGGACGCAAACCAAAAGTTCTCGAAGACATTCTTTTTGGTCCACCTGCTACCCTACCACAAAACGGCAACGAGCATGCCATTCAGCTCACCCAACGTATGACAACTACTTTTGAGCATTTGCAAATCGCTCTACGTGAGGCTCGCCGGTGTCAGCGCGACTATTGTGACACTCACCACCACAGCACCATCCTTCAGGAAAACGACCTTGTCCTCCTCTACAAGCCCTCACGTCAAGTTGGCCTTGCAACAAAGCTTCTCACACACTGGAGTGGCCCCTTTAAAGTCGTCCGACGTATTCACAACAAGCTATATATCATCGAAGACCAGACCACTCATGTTCGCCAATCGGCTCACATCCAGCGCTTGGCTCGGTACTACACGCGTAAAAATCATCAGGTTTTTGCAAGTTGTCAACAACTTGTTCTCGGTTGCTTAAAACAGGATGCAGCAATGTTGTGCTGCACCCTGTCAACCCTTGTCAACAATATTGTTCAATCCTGTTCGAACAATGTTGTTTCCGGTTGATGAATTAAAAAGGTCCAAACAATGTTGCTGGAACAGCACAAATCAACTTGATATCATTCGTGTTTAATGATGTCAACAAATGCGAACAATGTTGTTTCGACAATGGATAACACAACATGATGACAAGCATGTTCATAGATGTTTTAACAATTCAACAAAATGTTGTTAATCAATACGGGGGGAGATTTTACGAATCTCACAATTCCCAATCACTTGACTTCCCAACACGCCGCCACACACGTGAATAGGTCGATTTGGAAGAAATTCGTTGTCGAAGGACTTGATCCCTGTTTGAAATATTTGAAATCTGCTGCGCATATACATTGAAGTTGGTTCCTCAGGTAAGTATATAAACATCGTGGGCCAGTTGTTCAAAGCTGGGTTAACCCTGGGCTAAGGAAAAGTTTGAAGCAAAATTTTTAACCGCCTGTTTATGAACTTGAAAAAATTTTTCCACAAATGTAATCTATGTAAAAAGAAGCATATTATTGGAAAGTTTTAAAACAAATTGACGTAGAGAAATGCACAAACCAAACAGCTGGTTAAATTTCAACTCAAACTTAACACTATAAACCAAGCTTTAAACAACCTGCCCCATAAAAATAGATACTGCTAATATACACAACTGTTTCAAGAAATGTCAAAATATTTCAGAGAGTCCCCAAGATAAAATGTTTTCACCAAGTAATAGTGATGGTTTTTGTCATGAACAAAAGCGTTCTTTACTTTATTCACAGCTTCTCTTTCAACTGTCACTGTTGTTTCACTCTCTCTAAAGTGACAGCTTTCGTTGGAGCAATCATGGACAAGGCAAGCTTGATCAATGACATAGTCAGGAGATATTAAAATGATCCTGCCTGTCCTTTCAACTTTTGGACACTGGAAACTTCCAAAGACTTGCTGACCATCGTGTTCTTTGCAGAATTGAATTAGTTCAACCGCCACCATTTCTTTGCATAAACTTTCAATCCTGATGCCTTTTATGAAAATACCAAGATGATGCTAAAATACAAAGCAGGATGTATTGATATCAGTTTATGGGCACTGTTTGTCTTGTTTTTGGTAAAGCATAGTTTTTATTTGGGCATACACATTGTGGACAATCATTTTTAGCAAGGTAAAACTACTAATTCTACATCTCTGACAACTTAAATCAATCTTGTTTGATTTGTTAGATTTATAAATACACTTTATAAAGTTAGATGAGCCATGTTTTTACAGCCAAAACTGCTATTCTTTTGAATACAGCATTCCAGCATTGCAGATTGATTTGCAGAGATTGCTTTAATCAATTTGCAAATGATTTATGTTACAATGCTGCATGGCCCATGGGAAGTAGTACAATGATTTACCTGATTCTCATTGTCCACATATACAATTGGTGTGTCTACGTTTACCAATAGTAGCGGTGTTATATTTTTTATTTTTTATTTTCCAGGCACGGTCGCTAAGCCTAAAATTAGTATATTTTTGTATTACGAGAAATAGCTGAATCAGCAAAGAAAGGGTAAAA
>JAOBYK010611444.1:0-11195 GCA_025434845.1 Phenganax subtilis | reverse complement strand
TGTATACTTTAATGACTTATTGTGCAATGTAGTAGCCCTCATTTTCGTTATCTAATTTGCTCTTTCCGGTAGCATATATCCACACGATTCATGCATACATGCGTGACTTTGGTCAAGGAAGACAATGTATTATACATCAGGAAAAAGACAAGAAGGTTGAATTTCCGCTATTTTTGAAGAGCCTTCATCAATACTGTCGCTCATCGTTAAAAATATTTAGTTTTGAGGTTTTCATCAGCAAACCCCGTCTATCAGTACAAGCACGCTTTAGTACTGGAAATCACCACATTGTAGTAGAGACTTCGCTCAGAACATTTAAAAATGGCAATTCGAAATTATCAACATTAACGATTAAAAAGTACTGTGAACATTTCACGACACAATATGAGTAGTGTAAGCTAATGATGCTTGATATTTGAGGTCTAAATATTGGGAATTTCAATCGCAAAGCGTTACCAATAAATTTTTAAACTTGTAGTTTCGCTTCCGAGCGAAACACAGTAACAACGTTTGCACGCTGTGAGATAAAGCCAAAAAACCTACTTCCATTCGAAATGTTATTACGTACAAAAAATTGCCTTAAAAACCTTTTTACACGTGAACTGCATTGAAGAAATGCGAAGAAACGGATCCTCAACATTTTACCCTCGTCCTTGACTTGCTATTCGCCCTCCATCGATCGGCTCAAGTCTCTTCGCGGGTTGATATCAACAGATATTAATGCAGATATCTTCTTTACATCTTGTTGAGGGTTGATCTCAGTTTTTAGGCTACAGCTTGCTATTACATGCAACTGTAAATAAAGCAGAGACTAGGCCATATGAATACCCATGGGACCATGTAGCAGCAGTATATCATGTTATGTGTAAAGTTAACATTCTTGCTTTGAAGAATCGGAATTTTACAAGTAGTGTACTGAAACACATGTCATGCTTGATTCTGTCCATGTTTTGACTGACACGAAAACAAGGGCAGACAAAAACAACTAATCATGTTTCCACGAAATACGACTTGAAGACAAGCAAGTCCCGCTACAGTATGCACTCCACTTCTTCAACTCGGCGTTAAAAGCTGTTTTTCAACTCTGCGTTTCTCAAATGAACGTATATACAAACAAATGTTTAAATGGAATAAAACATATCTGACAAACAACCTCAAAACCTATAAAACTTTGAAGGATTGAAATGAGTGGTTTACATTACGTCATCGCCGCCGCCATGTTGGATGAATTTTACAAAGGATCTTCCCTGTTTGCAATTCAAATTTCATCCATTATGGCAAAAACCTCTTTGTCTATTGAATCTCACGGGAATGGTTGAACATCACATATTCATTTCAATTTTAGTACGACACAATATGTGCAGAAGTTGCAGACGCTAGTTTGAAAGATGGTACTACATTGGTGCTAGAAACAATGACAGCAATTTGAAAGCAACGCAGAATGAAGATGTATACAGAATGGTCACTCAGCATGCAACGTTTGCACGCGTTTTTACGCAAAAATATGCAGTTTACTGGCCAGACTAGAAAAAACAATTGGCAGGCCAGAGTAGTAGAGGACAATGGCGGACATGGGTATGCGCGGGCGACCCTTCTGTATAGATCGTTATTCTGTAACCTCGTGTTTATACAACCATTGCAGGATGACGCGCGTCGCTCTACCAGGCAAACACTCAAGCATTTTGAGAAAAATTTCGATGCCTTGTCGCCTAGGACTTAGATTAAAGGATAGATTATCGTATAAGCAGTCAGTTTATTAGTTTGCATTCACAGTAGAATACTTCATTCTCTCGCCTTTCAAACAATATAACACCATACAGGCATACAAAGCTTACCTTAAAATACCAGTATTGATATACAAGTGAATAACGATAGTTGTCCAGAGCATAACTTCTCGTTCACACTGACTGACTTGACAGCAATGTTTAACTTCGACACATGATGCGTGCTCTGTCTACATCCGCATTTTCAACATTTTCAACGAGACGAATATTAGAGTATTTACTTTTCAAATGAGTATCAAATAACATTTATGCATATCCAAAAATTCTGCCCTAAATTGCGTTTGAGAAAAATTAGGCAGGCTTTCTTATGCGAATGTATGTAATATGCCCTGCATATTGAATTTACAGTTTCAAGTATTTTTGAGTAGACTTTTGTGTCCTAATGAGAATTTTTAATATTTCATGATCATTTGGGATTAACTAACCATTTCCCAAAGTGGAAATTAAGCTTGCTTAATATTTGTTTGCAATTCTATGACAACATGCAAATAACTAACTGAGTGCGCTTGCTCGTAGCAAATCTTTCGCCGATCGAAAATCATTTCTTCATCGGTCATCAACAATCCTAACTAGAAGAGCATCGCCGATGAATTACGATGTACAAGTCTAGGCCTAATTAAAAAACAATCATTACATGATAATACATGATTAATAAGTATAGATGGTTTTCATTTACGTCATAAATCACCATATTGGTGCAAATTTGTAAACATAAAACTTATGAATTGATGAACAGCGGAACTTTGAACTTTGAAGTTGTGCACAAACATGGCCGCTTTGACGTCATGTGAAAACCATTTATACAAAGTGTCCCAAAAAGATGAACCATTCCAGTTTAATTTAAAATATAATCATTGCAGTTTGACATCGTCTAAAATCCTGTATACATACATACAAATGGTCTAAGCACTTGGGATGGGTGAACAGATAAACTGGATTTGAATGAGCCCACTTTTTCTGTTGTGATATCCTGTATGATATAATAACTAATTATAAAAACAAGTTTTATTTATTAAAGTTACGTGTGCAGTGTAAGCTACGGTTAAATAAATTTAGCAAAGAAATTTCGAACGTGTTAAATAGGTAAGCTACACATGCATTGGATAGTGGCTAAAACTTGTGATACATTAATAACAATGGTCGAAAGTTATAAAATAATATGAATCATTGTGTAAATAAATATTATGTTAACTAATTGATAAAAATGTAAATTATGTCCATTCTTAAAACACCTATTCTTTGAGTGCTCATGTGCGCAAGTGTCTATCTGTTACTTGTGCTGTGTAGCTTTGATATCACTTTAATTCTTTACTCAAAGTTTGCGTATTCGCTGAAAGCATCCAGATATGACGTCATGGCGTTGTAGCAGAATTCGTATTGTTCCTAGGATAAAAAAACCCCATCAAATTCTATGTATTTGTTGCATAAATTCAAAATCAAAAAGTCTAAATAGTCTAGTTTATAAAACAGTTGTTAGAAAAAGTAGCAATGAGTTACAAAATTGAAGAAAAATAAACTTATTATATAATACATGGCAAATGAAAGCTACATCTTTTGTGGTTCGAACGATGAACTACAAGTGTACTACTTACAGCATTTTCCACAAATTGTGGTTGATGATCCCTAATGATTTTTATCGACTGGAAAACATCCACAGCTTGTTCAGTTTTCATTCGTTCAAGCAGATTTGAAATTGCAATGTATGTTCCCGAACGCCCTGCTCCATCGCTGTGAATTCATACACAAAAAACTATGAAAGTCAAACATGAATCTTACTATTCACGAAGAATGACTGCAGCAAATTACCTGCATGCAACAACAACAGGTCCTTGGCCATGACTTTGACGACATTTCTCAACCAGTGACGTCAGAGTGATGACGCCATCAGCGTTGCTAGGCACTTTGTGGTCTGGCCATTTTGTGTAGTGAAAAACATTCACAATCTCACCATCACTCAAATCCTACAGAAAAGTTTGATGCAAAACACTTGTACGTAGATAAGTTTAAATCTCAAAACTAATAAGCTTTAAACTGTATTTTGCAAATTATGCGTTGAAATATATTAAAATCCCATGACTGTATACTCCATTGACACACTGTACTTACTGGATAAGGAGATATAATGAATTTTCTCGTCCAAATTCCATCACTTTCGGTTTCAGAGTCCAACTGCACAGTCAGACGGCCATATTGTGTTGGTTTCCCTCGAGTTTGAGGCCAGAATTTGGGAAATGACTAACAAAAGTGATTTAAAAAGTTCATAGCAAAGAACGGACATTTTTAAGATGTTATTATCAGTGATTCTTACTGTTCCTTCTTTGACGTTATTCAGTAAAACAATTGTGGAAGATTTCTGCATGTGAACCATTCTCCAAAAATCATTGATCGTATTTGGCAGAGGACTTTGTGTTGCAATGAAATAATTTTTGCCAAGATAGCCCTAAAACAGAAATGAATGATGGAAAAAGATAAATTACAACAATTCAAGTATTTGTGAACTACTATTGGTTGTCTCTACAGAGCATAATTAATCAATGTTTATGACTCGAAATTCTTGATTTCAAAATATTGATCCTACAGTTCTATTGTTTTTCATTGTTTCCAAGCAATAATCAAACTTATTCATGTATCATCCGGCAATTAGCAGTCCTCTTTATGACACTGTACATACATGAACAAACACCGCGTTGATGTAATCTGAATTTTCCATTCCTTCAAGATATTGTAAAGGAACTCGATTACATTCAGCTAAATTGAAAAGAAAAATCCATATAAAATAACAAATATATAAAGTAACAATATTAACCATGGTGAATGGTTTAGTAGCCAAGTTCTGAAAAGAACTGTTTAAAACACTCAATAAGATTGAGATATCAAAGAAAGACTAGAAAAACACTATGCATTTTGGCAGACCTCTCTGTTTTTCTAGTCTTTCTTTGATATCTCAATCTTATTGAGTGTTTTAAACAGTTCTTTTCAGAACTTAGCTACTAAACCATTCACCATGGTTAATATGCTTCTTAAGGCAATATTTAAGTTTTTCACCACGACAAAATCATTGTTTTAAATATATAAAGCAAACAATTCCTAACTTAAAAATCTTTTCAATATAAAATATTAGAAAGCAAGAAAAACAAGGTTCGGTACATTACTGAATAACATATCTACAGTTGTGAAATTAAATTGATCGTATCAAATATCTTATAAATAATATAGGTTACATTTTAATACCTGGATAGATTTTCTTATTACGATTTTTATCGTAATTTCCTTCAAGTAATGCAGCTCCGCATTCTTCATCTGAATATGTTGGTGAAATTTCGCCTAATCTCTGGCAAGAGAAGAGAGTGTTATGCTATTAAAAAATTAGCAGTCAACAAAAATGCTAATTTGAAAACGTGAATTGTTATTGTCGGAGTGTCAAAACGTTGGGTTGAAAATAGCGTCGCTAATGTTAAAATTTTGTCAAAGAAAAACAGTCAACACCTGTGCTAACCTTAAATTTCTCTTGGAATCCAGTCATTCCGTTTGCTTTGACTGCACGAAGATTTTCGATTTCTTTCTTAATTTTTGTTGAGTCTATTTCATTCACTCCACACAAGATAGTTTCCAAAATAGCTTCGTGAATAAAGATGTATTGCTCCTAAACAAATTATACACAAGAAAATAGTCTAGTTTGTACAAAATTTGGGGAGGCACAAGTTGCTTGAACGTATTAAAACAACTAGCTTAAAAACGTACTAATGTTTGAACCATATTCATTCTTCGTTCTCTCATTGCAGAAACTTCACCAAAAACATCAATTGAATTGATAACACCTTTGTCAAGTTTTTCAAGAATTGCATCAATTGTAATAAAAACGCCAGTTCTACCCACACCAGCACTAGAAAACAACAAAAAATTTACTGTAGCAATAAAAAATGTAATGATAATTTATATTGTATTTTCACGAACCTGCAATGAACAACAACAGGTCCAGATTGTTTCAAATGCGCGCTTCTAAAATGTCTTCTGAATGCGAGGAGTTGAGTGGGATATTTAGGTACACCATGATCAGGCCAGGATAGGAAGTAGTAATGCTTCACCTCTCGTTCATCTCCATCCTATTACAGTAAAACAAATATTTTAAAACTTGACCTCTATAAGTATATAATATTTTATTCAATTCTCTACCTTTTTAATTTGCAAGGTGCGGGTGACATAATAAGCAAACTCTTCAGTTTTGATCAAAGTTACTTCAATATCTCCGTATTTTTCAGTTCCATTATCAGGCCAATACTTCTCACATTTAGGCTGAAAGGAAAGGACAAATGCATTTGCTATTTATATCTCAAACTACAAGTAAACTGGCAATATGTCATTGTGTACCTTCTCAACTCATGGAAAAAAGCTACATAATAATGCATTACGTAGAACCGAGGCAGTAGCGCCAATTGTCTAAGCGTTTCTACTGAATTTGCGACTAAGTTTACGTCAGAATAGTGCAAAATGTAGAACTAACTTTGGCCAGTTCGATGAGTGAGGTTACCATGACGATAGAATAACAGCGTTGTTCCCAAATCATTCTCCACATATCATTGACAGTTTGTTTATTAGGACCTGTATCAAATTAAGAGTTTATTACTTTAATTTGACATTTGTTTACTGAGCAACCTGTAACACTCATGAAAACGATCTTGTTCGCAAATAGGTGAATGTGCGAGTGAAAATCTTCCAAGAAAACGAGTGTTTGGATACGAAAATTGCTTCACCTTGACTAGCGATGTATGAATTTTCCTTCATTCCCTAAACGCAAATAGACGTATATTATAATCAGGCGCAAATAACCTTACAATACTACATTAAAATACTTCGACATCAAGATGAGAGACAGTTAGATATGTAAGCTCTTTTGAACAAGGTTCAGCAGAGAGCAGCTTATTTACATTCAGAATTAAAAATAATTTACATATTATTACAGCAAAATTCATTACAATAAAACAATTTATATATTATTATAATGCAATTTGTTACAATAAACTTCTTCTCGTAGGATTCCTGGTCGTTACAACAAAATTCCTCACGGAGACTGACAACGTATTTTATGTAATAATAATGAAATAGGTGATGTATACTATACTGCTTAAAGAGCTGCACGAATGAGAAGTTTAAGCAGCTCAGATACAATTTTATAAACGAAATATACGATGTCAATAAAGCTTTCCACTTGTTCAACATGAGGGAAATATTTTGATGCGCACTAAATGTTCATCTATCATGAAAATAGATGATATACTATTGGACTTTTATGATAGCGTAGCTCTTTATAATTAACCTAATACCTCTGATGCTCACATATATATATATATAAACGTTGATTTAGCTAATTGTTAATTGCTAGAAGTTCATAGATACCTGTAAGTTGTAATGGTGTTTTTGTGAATAAATATTATTATTATTGTGCTGGTCGAAATGTTGGGAGTCCTAGTCTAAGACTTACATCAATGTAACTTGCGTTAATATAATCTTCTTTTTCATTTCCAGAAAGAACCACACGACAATGATCATCTGAAAATGATAAAAATCACAAAAGTTAATTCCATATTACAAAGAGCCACATTAGGATGTAAACAGAACTTTCCCTTACAAGTAACAATATTTCCATATCTATTTTTCTTCTTATTGAAAGGTCTTTTCGAAACTTCCCAAGATGCTTCAATATTTTTTGGCAAATCCTTTTTAAAGAAAAACAAAACATATTGAAAACATATAGTTTGAGATTCTTTTCTTGTGCATCATTGAGCTGGAGCCGGTTGTATAAAACCGGCGTCAAAGTCAACTATACTTAATTAAAGAATATCAACCAACCATGCAGAATCGCATATTCAAGACTTGACTACATTTTAATGACAAAATCGTAGTTAAAACGTATAGTTAAACGTTTTATACAACCGGTCCCTGGTCGTTTAATGAAATCATAGCCTGTCAATTCCACTCACATTGTATTGTTTCTGGAACTCAGCATTCTCGTTTTCTTTCATTTCTTTCACGTAATGAGAAAATTCTGGCACTGGAACGGGAGGATGTTCTTTCTGATTTTCAACTCCTTGAATAATACAATTTAAAAACATTGTATACAAAAAAATGTGTTTTGCACTTGAAAACTTTCAGTGTGGAATTACTTTTCAGAAGGTCTGTATAAAAAGTAAATTACGCGATGAATAAAGAATGAATGCAAGAAATTATGAAAACATATACCAGTTTCATTTGAATAAAGGCCTTCGGCATTCGAAGCTTCATTGGCAGGCGGTCCGACGTTCATCTTGGAGTTATCGTTGCCATCGTTATCAAACGCTTTCATCTCATCATAGTCTTCTTCGCTGGCAATTTCATCGTCCGAATATTTATGTTTTCTCCTGCAGGGAAACATTGGCATGAAGATGCGTGTAATTGAGAGGCTATGAGAGTTGTTAAATAGTTAGTTGGCTTAACCTTGGGTGAATGTAAAATTTTAAAGTAAACTTTTTCACCGCTTGTTTATAAACGTACAAATATTTTCCTACAAAACCTTGTTTGGATCCATAGAAAGTTTAATTCATAACGTTTTGAAAAAAACACAAGGACAGAGATTAGAAAACTAAAACAGCTGGTTAAAATTTTTTAAGTTGTTGATGCTATAAACAGCTTTAAGCAACTGTCCTTGCTGTAGAAGTTTACGTTTTCATGAATATTGTTACAGGCGGGTTTTCTCCAGGAGAAAAAACTGAAATCACGACCAGTGATGAAAACAGTCAAATCACGACTATCAGTTTACAACACTCACTGAATAACTGCAGGCCTTTGATATAATACAGATCTTTTACAAAATGGAACAGAAACTGCATTAATAGCCACAATCCAATTAAATCTCATGAGCTTTTCAACGTACCTTCTTCTGAAGAAGATAACAGCCAGAACCAAGATTACAACGATGAGTACGCCACCAACTGAAGCCCCAATAGTAGTAATTGCAGCGCCGCCATCCCCGCTATTATCACGTTCTTCTGAATCACCAGTCACGGCTAAAAAACAAGCAGTTTAAGTCTTAAAAAGTGAAATAATTACAAAATATAGTTTATTTTTTTTCATGACAAAGTGGTAAACTTAGTTCAATTTCTACATCACATAATAAAAAAAAGACTTTGTCGGGATAACAAACTTAAAAATCATATGAAACAAAGTTTGAACAACGTTACTATAGTTCTGAAAAGAACTGTTTAAAATATTTACTAATTATACTAAACTTTATGGAGACTAATTTTAGGAAAATTTATTAGAAAGCACTTCGGCAGACAGCGCTCTTCCGGTACATCGTCTGCTAACTGAATACGAGGAAATGATCTCGTAACATGGAATGAGCCATCAAAACAAGACCACGCTAAAAACATTTTCTTTTTGACGACAAAGGTCCAGATCTAGGCTTTATGTAAACAGCCTCCATTGTCTTGAATGTGAAGGCCGATCGGCATTTCTCAAGAATACTAAATTTAGAATTTGTGTAAGCTTCAGCACTTTACACAAGACTATATTATTACCTTTAGCAATTGTGAATGATGAACTCCAGTCCGTCCAGAAATAATTCTAAATAAACATTACAACTTAGTTACGATTCGAGAAAAAGCGTAAAAAAGAATTGTACGTTTAATCCGTATCTATGTAGAATTTCAATGATCAAAGGACATCAATATGAGTGTTAAAACTACCCATTTGAATTTACAGCTGGTATGGTGTGAATGTGCCTTAGTACAGCATCTACTTTGGTCGTTTTACAAACACCAGCAGGATTATCTTACTTGTCAAGAACAGACAATTGCAATACTAACTTTTGAAACCACAAACTGCTCTTCAAGAACCTACCCCAGACTCGTCCTCATTTCTTTGTGCAGCGTGGTATGTTGTGTTTTTCTCCAGTTCAACAAACACTTGAAAAACCTCACGTTTCCTTCTACTCTTTTTCTTCTCTTGAATAGAAACTTGTATCGGACCTTCTTGAAACTCGGTAATGTCGAACTCCTTGGCAAGAAAAGCAACTGTATTCTCACTTGTTTGCTGCGAATCTTGCACTACAATGCCGTCAGGTAATGGAATTCTACTGGAGCTTGACTGAAGTTGCAGCAGAATCAAGGCAACTTTCCTAATAAAACACAAAAGTAGACAGACCACGAAAAATATTCATTAACTTATTTTTTATTGAGTGGCAATTTGTCCCGGTGCATTTTGCTAAATCTTTAACTCGGCAGAGTGAGAATCTATATAGCCGTTCAATGGGTTAACTAGACCGTGCATCTGCCAATTTTCTCTTGACGACACATCATCGTAATACGCACAACTTACTGTATTTTATACTGCGCTTCGGGTTTCCTAAGGGTTATGATGTAATTTCCATTAATTTTTTCAGGAGGCTTCAAAGGCCCTATAATCATAAATACCATTATTGTAAACTATAATTATACTCATTATACAATCTGACATAGAAAAAATAATACACCGTGCATGCATAATATGGGACTGTACAAACCTGAATATCCCCGAGTTGATATTGAAGCAAAATCGCTTTTTCCGGCTTCTGTTTCAACCTGTACTGCAAACGTGTATCTTTCACCATAATCAACGCTAATATTGTAAGATGTGGTTGCTTTTGAAACATTCAAATTCATTTCAGAGTTTTCTCCTATTCTGTATTTTATATAGTACATCAAAATCGTTTGCTGAGCAGGAAGCGAAGGTTGTGACCAACTTACGTTGTACATTTTAGATCCGATAAGTCTTGGATTCCAAATAACGGGGGCTGAAAAATTATAAATTATAAATTACAGATCAGTTTCGAAGCGTAGTATTTCAGTCACTAAAAATTTCTGTACTAAAGGTCAGGGATTGTACATAAGTATGATATTCAATAGCAGGGATGTTGCATTTTGTCTACAACATATAACTACTTTAAAATACCTGGTGGTTTGACTAAAGTTGTAACTCCCCTACTCCATTTCGTTGAGTAGAACAAACTCTAAAGAACACAGCACCAAAATATTGTGACAACAATATTTTGTATATAGGAGGAATTTTCCGTGCGAAAAATAAATCTAGCAACGTGATTGGTTCCCTTCGTGGCGAAATATATTGCTAGCCAATCAGTTTGTTAGATTTATATTCCGCGCGGAAATTTCTGCCTAGTGGAGAACTGGCTTTATATTTAAATCACCTATAGAAGTAGCAATAAGCGCAGCTATGAGGAGAAAGTCTTACCACATAATTGAAATATATATTAACAGGGCTACTCTGGCTGAATGACTTTAGTATATTGTTTAAATTATATTTTTGAATATCAGTATTCGTTTGAGGTATACACCATGTATATTTATTATTGCAAAGCTTTCGGTCCGTTAGCCCGGACCT
>JAOBYK010611333.1:0-11200 GCA_025434845.1 Phenganax subtilis | reverse complement strand
AATCGCACAGTAGCATAATAATTATGTGAAGACCTCTTAAAGCCTCGGTGGCACAGTTGCGAGCACATGTGCCTCTCGCCAATGAGGGTGTGGGTTCGATTCTCAGCGCGGCGTAGCTTTCTCATATGAAAAGGGTTCGTCAACTACTCTGCCGAAAGTCGTACTCCAGACACTCCAGTTTCTGCCCTATAGGGAGAGTTGATGGGGTGGGTCAGGATAAGCAGTTTAGGAAAACTAATCCCACAATGGCTGCAAAGATGAATAGCTTAACTTAAATATGTACTTAGATGTAATAGAAACAATATATTCGCACTGAATTGAAAACTAGTTATGAAAAGCCCTTGCAAGGATAACTACTGCATGAAGTGTATCATATCATGTCTCAGCGTGGAATATTAGTGTCCAGCGCGGGATATGCCACGTATCCTACATTAGTACGTCGTTACTATGGAATAGGACAGTTTAGCTGATGGCCCTTAGAAAATCAAACATTACAATTTTGTTTTCGCCAATAATAAAAATAAGAGAGGTAGTGATGATGATGGTGATGATGATTTGCTTCTCACGTACCTGAGAAGGACCAGCCACAGGAGCATGACCCACAAACGTCCATCCATCTCCAGGACAATCAACTTTACTGCTCACTACACTCCGTTGGCACTGCGTTGCGATATACCCTTCGTCTGTTTTGACTTTTATGTTGTAGTTTGTTGCTGCCATGCTGTATAATAAATAACATTTGTTCTTTCCAAAAGAACGTTTGTTCTTCTTCCCACCAATTACACAATATATCTATAGGCTGGAGTGTTTACAAAAGTTTATACAGGCAGGGGCGTAGCCAGCCTCAAAATAACAGGTTAATTTAGCGTTGTAGGCTTTCATCATGATAGTTTATTTCAGTCGGAATAACGAAGTTGGTTGTTTGTTACAAGTTATGTCGAAATTGCACGTGCAGCAATTAGGAGAATGATGCTAAAAAAACAGCCATTAAGGTTTGTCAGTTGAATTAGTGTTAAACATGGTTTGTGTCATGAAAGTTTGATTTCTTCGTCATCCACGAAGTTGTTTGTGTGGCCTCGTATTTGCTTCCTATATTTGCTTAAAAATTCTCGTAATTTCAAATAAGTTATTCTAAAGCCTTTCATTCTTACTTGCAGTCTTTTTGAAGCGCTTCGACGCAGTCATTGTATATAATTGGCCCTGAAAGAAAAAAGAAGCGCTAGCTCTATTTTTGACGCCAAATTTCTCCACCAAACTTAACTTGCAGATTATAATGTAAAGACAGGTCTTATTAATTCCAAAAGATTTGAACGTCTGCAACGAAAACGTTAAGCCGGATCAACAAAATTACAAGTCATTACAAATTTAACTTGCCGTATAAAGCGATCAAACGATTTGCAAGTTCAGTGAACAAACATGGCAGTAAACAACTCGGACTTGGAAACGTAGAAAATAATACTTTTTCTGGTGCTTTTTCTTTTGAAACGCAAAAGTTTAAAAAAAAACCTGCGACAAAACTCTCAACCATCTTCAGAATCGTTCTATGCGAGTAGTAGCTGAAACTTGCAATGATTTGGGACTGGTTTGATCAACTACTCTGTCCAAAGTTGTAGATTTTCTCCGGGGACTCTGGTTTCCTGGTACAGGAAAAGTAGACAGGGTGTGTCAGGTTAAACAGGTTAGGGAAGTAATAATTGATTGACGTAAAAATAATCAGTTTAGGGTAAAATATATCCCTATTCACAATAGTGAACAGCATTGTAAATAGTTACATAATCTATAGCTCTTGCTGCAAGGTAACTATATTTAAACCATTTGTCAATCCATAGCAATCCTATCTACTGTAGCACAACTGGTTTACTTATAATTCAGGCCTGTTTATATGAGCCAGACTGGCCCGGTTAGCCGAGACAGCGAAGTGGCCCGCAGCGTGTTCAGTCACATGAACAGAGCTAGAACTGTTTGCCGGGATACAATTTGTTCTCGACACGCTTGACTGGCTTCAATGAAGTAATGTACTTTTCTTTTGAACTCGCTATTTTACTCCTATGCAAATATTTAAATTAATTTTTAAAAAATACTCCCTATCCTCGCTATTTGATGTTCAAGATCTTGAAAAATAACGATAAAAAGACTTTAACTCGACAAAATCTGTAGCCCGGTTATCCAGGCTGGCCTACATTAAGCAATTATAGAGGAGCACGGTGTGCGAGATGTCGGCTGATACCGGGACTCGGCTTAATGGACTACTCCGGTTTCAATGTGAATTAAGTCTCAAAATGAAGTAAAAACAGGTGAACATGAACGAACACCCCCATTACATTTATGGAGCCTTCTTTGGAAACTGTCATACTAAAGTCGAATGTTTGAAAAGATTATGATTTTATCGTTTTGACAATTACAGTGATATCAGAAACAGCCCTTAAAAACGTCTTACTATTAAATCATTTTAATGGTATATAGATATGAGGATTTTCTCTTCAGTCGGCAGAAAATCTTAAATTGACATTGTGCCAAGCATAATTACAAAAGAACTTTTTGCAAGATCCAGCCCCTGAAAGCAGTAAAAAGTATATGATGGAAAAGATAAAAAATTTCCATACACAGGAATGTTTAAAAAAGGAATACATCTCTATTTAACTTTTAAATTCATTGCAAGACAGCAGCAGAGCGCTAAAATTCGTTATTGACCCAAGATATTGATAAATTTTACCGGTCTTATATCTTCGCCAAAGTAATTTACTATGATACTTTCGACTGAATAAAGTATAAAACTTATTCAACATGGAATTATTTTCTTAAGCCTGATTTTCATAATTTCGATAATGTTGTATAAAAAGTCACGATTGATATCTCTCAACGGCCAAACTATTCCATTTTCTTGGCAATAAATCTAAAAAGGTACATGCAGTTGTTGAACAAGTTCCTGACCCAATCTTACGACAGTTACTTCCAAATAAAAACCAGGCTTTAGGGTGCTTGGCATAATTTTAGTTCATATATGCTAGGCCAAAAAAAGCTGATGTGTAAATCTGGAGTTTACGTAATTCTGCAAAAAGTGATTGAATTCCAGTTTTCGTGGGTTAAAATTCTCTGCACCCCCTACCGATGCAGAAGATAATGATTTGAAACCCCAAAAATTTTAAGTGAGACAATAATCCCATTACCCAGTAGCACCCTGCGTGAATTAGGGCTATATCCAAATAATTCCTACTGCGTGGCTTTGAAACCGGCAAGTTTTGGGGGTCAACTTCGCCATTTTATCATCGGAGCAAGCTCATTGCCTACAGAGAAAACTAAACGACCCATTGTTTTCACCCACTTCTGCACGCATACCACTTGGCGTCTACTTCTTAGAAGAAAGAGTTTAATGAGCGAAGGCCTTAAATAACGGAAGTTATACCATAATTATGAACAACATTTTTGTATAACTGTTTTTACTCCAGAAACGCATATTTTGCATGTCTGGACAAATTGTGTGTCTAATTTAATTGTTTGTTTAGTGTGAAAAAGTCATGAATATCAAGGCGACCTCTCACAAAATCTGCTAGAAAGTGCATTTTCCATGCATGAGAGAAAAGTATGGTAGCCTCATTTCAACACTATGCGATTCGGGAATCATATTCTTTAGTTGTTCGTTTTAGCGACGCATCAATAAACATAAGACGCTAATATAGATGCATATTTATATTGCGTCTGCCTTTTTAATTTATACAAACAGACTTACGCATTTTCTCTAACTAGACGCCACCTTTGCCGAAGTTCGTCCAGAAAGATTATGCATCTTTAGGATAAAAACGGCAAACAGCTCTATTATATCGTAAATCATTTATTCGTCATTAAACATTGTAACTGACTACATTGATCTTCATTTAAATGACTGCTGCTTGTAAGGCTCATATATATATATCGTCAATTCTCTTGAATAAAGGTCCGCTCACACGAGCGATTTTTCCTGAGGTTTTTATCGGGTTGATGTGATAGAGTGAATAACTGATTATAGTCTACACTTTGCTATTGTACTCGTCTGTCAAACTACCTAATCGCATATGCAAAATACAGAAAAATCGCAGCCGAAATCGCTCGTGTGAACGGCCCTTAGTATTGTGTGGATGATAATTATGTATAGTCAAAGAATAAGGTAAATAAAAGAACTTGACAAAAGTAAATATAAGAATTTCTGTTGCCCTTGAGGTTGCTTTTAAACGATTCACGACACGTTTAGGTAATGGCGGCTTGGGGCTTGTCTTTAAAATGCGAATTTATGAATAAAGTAGGCCTTTTAAGCATTAGGAACCCTACTTTTACTTGCATATACTTTGTGAGACCGTAATATTGTCCAGGTGCAATTTTCATACTAGTGACGTGAGAATGCAAGAACTTATACATGATAACAATGGCCGTAGAATAGCTCTGTGTTGTAGGAGAAGCTTATTACGTTTGCAGGATCTTTTGATGATTATACTAAGGTGCCACAAGTTACTATAAATCAAACTACTTTTCAAGTCTTTATTGTCCCCACCGAATTTGACAATGGTTGCTGGAACAGGGAAGCTGGTAGACCAAACGCTCCCTGAGCAAAACTGATTCAAACTAACAAAGAGGGGAATCAAAATGAAATACATGGATTGCTTTTGTCGTCATCCACCGATAATTCTAGTAACGGAAAACAAGACACTTCACATTTTCACATCAAACGAGTCATAAATTACACAAGCTTGAACGCTAAACTAACTAACTATTGAAGCGTATCTATAACGACAAAGACAGAATTTCAAAAAAATAATAGAAATGCGCCAGCAATTATACCATCATCGTTTAAACAGGATCTTGAAATAACACTACATTTAGCTCAAAGAAGTGTGGGGTGAACAACCGTGCTAAAGCTTCAAAGTTTCTCTATTTGAAAAGAAGATCTTTAAAAAAAAGTTATAGTTGCATTAGTCCCACGCCATGCATGGTATACTATAACTATATTGCTGGCATACAGTAAAATGTGAGAATATAATTATGCTAAAGACTAATAAATGGCATTATACCATTTGAGCAATGGTTACAAATGGTAGAAAAAGACAAACTAACCAAGATCTGTCACTTGCTTAAATGTCTCGCCTGTTGAGGATGATCAGATTATTGACTATATTTTAAGAATTAAGGGCTTGATTATCAAGTGCACGTGCCAACAGAAAACTTATATGGGGATACGTTCAAAACGATACATTATAATCCATACAAAGTATGGGGGGGCATACTTTTCTTTTCCTATGCAAAAAACTCTTAAGCGCTTGCAATTTCAGTATGTCATTGACCTACCTGCATTTTGATAACTACAGTGACCAAGAAATAATCCATGTAGAAGAAGCAAGAAAGCGTTTATACGCGCAGCCATTTCTGGTTTTTATTTAGCTTAATTTGCAAATGCTTCCAGACTGCCAGACTATAAACAAACAAAAAACATTTGAGTCAATGATATAATAACGGGTTAATTGGAAGTTCATGTATTGTTATTTATTTCAAAGGTTGCACAGTGCAGTCCATAAAGCTCTAAGGAGTCTTTGTTCCGTTGCCGACTAGATCCAGGGACTTTTCAATTTCTTACAATGGTCTAAACGGATACCTCATACATCATAACACAGCAGTTTTGATTTCCGTATCGCCCCCCCCCAATCCTGGCGAGCTTCCTACGCCCCTGAACACAATTCAAAATTCTCCGCGTGTACGCGAGTTCAAGAGTGAACTGCAATCAACAGCAAGGCATGCTGAAACCTATGCGTTCCACCCACGCGGGCAAGGCGAATGACAAATGGTATATTCAAGTTCGTATGAGCAACAGAGCTGAGGCTAGAGAACGTGGTATTCCATAGTCGAGTGCTCAATTGGGACCTTCACTGCAGCAAAGAGCTCACAATGGATATTGAAGAGCTCAAAATTCGGATATTGAGGAATGATTTATAGAGCATGAGTCCTTGCATCTTCATCGAAAGCCTCACTTCAACTTAGATTGTACCGCAAATACCTATACGACTATTCTCAATGTCGACGAGTATGGCCTCTGGAATGTTTCATTGCTTTGAGTTACAAAAGAACAAACTTATTTGGAATGGTGATTTAGACAAATTGAAAGTTTTTGCAGCCGAAGGGTTAAACGTGTGATAGTTTGCAACTACTTTTATTATTTTGATACGTGATACTCTGCATCGAAATATTTTTTATACATATATTTTCTCTTTACGACTTTCACAAGATTTCTTCCGCACAATATTATTATTTCCTTATAATGCATCATGTTTGCTGCGCTAAAGCCCTTCAAAATTATGTATATCAAGCCCAGTGAACGATGCACGTGAAAGGCCTCCTTCAGTCATTTGCGTAATCAAAAAATGAAGTCAAAGATGGCGGAAATTGAAGGCGTTCTTGCCACTGCTAAATAACCTCGACTGAGCGCTCCATTATGTTTATACTGGCAAAAGTGTCCGCACGGTGCTGACGCAATATAGGTCCCGCCGCTCATGCGAAAAATTGCTGACCAGCACTTGCAAAAGGCTCAAATATCTGCTTCGTTTGAGATTATTGTGTTTGGAAAATTTTTTTGTGGAAAAAAACTTACATTTCAGGGCTTTGCAGTTCATGTGTACTACAATTTAAAAATCTTTATGGTGACTGCGTGATGATTTGAATAAATTATTTGCTGTTCTCGACTTCAAGACGGAAAAATTGCTCACCAATAAAATTGCTCACGTCAGTAGCATTGAAATTGAGTGAACAAATTGTGAAAACATAAGCTGTGAAAAAGGGCTTTAAAAGAAATATGTTTGCACACAAAATGACTTATTTTTAATATGAAGTATGAAGGTTCGTTCAAGGGAAGATATACGAACTTACGGATGAGGAGCAAGTATCGTAGATACTAGATACTTTTGTAACTCTTTACGGCGCGTGCTATTACTGCATATGCTGCTTTTTGTCCACAATACAAGTACATTCAGTGTTGAAAAACACATTCTTATCATGTCACAAGGCATAAACACCACTGTTAAGCAAATAATCCAAAGAAATAGTCACAGAAAGACACTCAACAATCTTTTTGCAGAAACTTTATTTGCCCACAAACAAAAACAAGTGTCGGTCTGCGGTAATTTTCATCGCCAGTGAGACCTATATGGCGTGAGCATGATGCGGACACATTTTGACCCCAAGCACTCAGTCCAGGTTACTTAAAGGTCAGTGATTCTTGCGCGTCAGTTTCAGTGCGCTTGCGTGCGTGGTCAACTTTTTAATGGCCAGGGAAGGAAAGAATTCTAGTTTCATAGTTTTTCCTTTTTTCGTAAAATAAATATAAACTAGTGTTTTATATCGCTGAGGATTTTCTTGAAGTTGAAGTAATTCTATTTGTCCTCATTTAGTTTAAAAACAAGAGAGAAATGGATCATCGAAACCTGTCAATTTTTTCAACAGGAATATGTACATAATTTTATCGTAAAAAACACTTCCAATTACAACAACAAGCTCGGCTGTTTGTTGTGTCTGATTGTACAAAAATTTAAGGAGATAAAAATTATTTACATAAGGCAAACTTTCATATTCATGAAAACGTTACCAACTGATCGAAACATAATATTCACATGCTATTCAAAGACTAAATTACTTTTTCAAAATAAAGGGAGCTTGTTTAGTTGAAAAAATTGACAGGTTTAGATGGTTTAATGTTAAAAAAAACTTTATTTCGCTTAATATAAACTTTATACAAACATACACAATACAGAAGGGAGGACAAGAGAAAGAAAACAACGTGTTCGTGAGTCACGTGATGTGGTTATGGACCAAGAAATAATTATTTTGACTTTGAACTCTGTCGACTGTGAAACTAATATTAACTGGCTCAATTACCTAATTATCAACAAACATAGCATGTTGCTTAGTCTCTGGAATCTTTATTTGGTTAGCCATTTAGTCATGATGTTTGCCACCATGTGTTCTGTTGGACAACAAACAACTTTAACTTCCTTCGATAATACCTTCTCTCTGATAAAATGATATGTAACATCTATGTGCTTTGTCTTGTGATGAAATCTGGGGTTTTTCAAAATTTTCATAGCACTTTGGTTGTCTTTGTACATTACGGTAGGTTCTTTTGTTTTACATCCAAGATCTGATGGTAATCTTCTCATCCAAATCGCTTCTTGTGTTGCTTTGCTTAATGCTACATAGTTTGCTTTGTACTTGATTTTGTCACACTAGCTTCCTTCTTACTACTCCAGCTTACAGTGCAATTTCCAACTTTAAATGCATAGCCCGAGTTTGATGATTGGTCTTAGCGTATCGATATATACGGTGTAGTTTGCATCAGAATATCCATGTAGCTGATCTCCGTTTCCCCCCTCGCTCCTTTCTTTCGCTGTCAAGTTTGGTCCGAGAGTTAACGAACCTTTTATGTACCTCAGTACTCTTTTGGCTCCCATCCAATGTTGCTTACTTGGATCTAACATATATGAAGATAGGATACTGCTGCTGATATATCTGGTCGTGTCGCTGGTGAGATATACGTCAAGCATTCTATCGCGGGCTGGTACAGATTTTTATCAAATTCTTCTTCTTCTTCCGTTCGCTAATGAAAGTTCATTCCACTTTTGAGAGGTGTAAAAACCGGTTTCGAACTTCTCGTTCCAAAACGATTCAACACGCTTTCCATGTACTTTTCTTGATTGATGTACATTGTCTTGGCTTCGCGATCTTGTTTAATGGTCATTCTAAGCACGAAATGAATCTCTCCTTGATCTATCATATAGAAATGCTTGCATAACATCGCCTTTTCTTTGTTCAACATGTCAGCATCGTTTGCCACTGGAATTATATCATCAACGTATACTGCCAACTTTACAAATTTTATGAATCTATCATCATTCTTTATGGATTTGACGTAAATGCAACTATCTGCGCCGTTTTTGCGATGACCGTTCTTCGTTAAATAGTTATAAAGTGTTTTATCTCAACATCTCGCAGATTGCTCAAGTCCGTATAAGCTCTTTCTTAGTTTGCAAACATATTCCTGGTGGTCTGGGTCAATAAAACCTTCTGGTTGCGACATATAGATGTCATGCTCTATATGTCCATTTAAAAACGCTGTCTTGACGTTCATCTGATCAGGGGCGGATTCAGGATTTTTCATACGTAAGTCAAGATTCAAAAATTTTGAGAAAATTAGGCGAGTGGAATACTCGGCTCTTTTGCCTGATATCAAGGTTTATGAGCACGCCTAGAAGGACATTTACTTTTCCACTTTTCAGCTTGGATGCACTACAAATGTATTTATAAACATATATATTTTAAATCACATCACATGACTCTAGACACAATGCAATCATGGCCAATGGTATAATTATGCAATAAATATGACTCTATGAGAAGAAATATCTTGAGCAAACTAAGAAGCCAAAAGAGGCCGTTTTCAAAAACGTTTACCGTGTATTATAAAGTCGCTTCATTGCCACTCTAACGTTTAACAGCGAACTCAATGAAAGGGATGAAAGAATATCCTACAAATAGCCAAACCGGATGTTCATCGCAAATCTTTAGCAAAATGCAAATTGATCAAGTTTATGTGAATGAGGTATTTTTAAAACTACGATGATATGTCTACAAATAATGTCTTGCCTTTACGATAGGCCGACCACCTATATTGCCAAAATGCATAAGAAAGCAAAAAAAAACACAATCGCACAAATCTACAATCGTAGTAAACAGCCAATCTCATAGAAGCGTATAATTCACACTCGTGTGTCACATGAATGTCTAAGCCGACTTACCGTTATTTTAATCTATTTTGGTTATTTTCACGCACTATAGCGTTGCACAGTTTTCCTTTACCACCACGACGTTTGCTAGGAACATAGATTTTAGTAGGAAAGTCTCTGCTTTACAAATACTTTCTCGTTGTTCAGCAACAATACTCTGGCGCGCATGATATTGCCCCAAAATACATATCGTTCAAAGATCTTTGAAGGTTATAAATAGCTACTATTCAAAATTTCATCTCGAGAAGCTGACAACATGTGAATGTTCGTCATCTTTTACACTGAAGTTTCCAAAGAACACAGAAATATAAATCCTTGTGAATAATAAGCAGCAAATTGATCGAACGATATTAATTTGAATTATTGAACTTATTTCACAACTCGACCTACTACTAGTAGACTCCCTTAAAAGTTTGAAGTAAGTCAGGCCACCCCACAGATAAGTCAAGCTCTCGGCCAATTGACCAATCACGAAGACATAATCGATTGACTAGACCCCATTAAGGAAGCGTAGGTAAGTCAGGCCACCCCACAACTAAGTCAAAATAAAATATCTTAACCAATCAAATGCCACAAAAAGCCACCCGATTAGGCGAGTTTCGTGTGTTATACCGCTGTTAAAACTAGATCGCTTTTAAAAAGTTTTAAACTGAGCTCGTAGAACAACTGGAGTATTAATTACTGTTAAAAATGAACTGAACTCATAGTACAACTGGGCGATTATAAATAGGATCAATATTAATCAAATATTGAAAAACATTAAATCATTCTGGCCTCGCAAAATGTGCGTAAGTCGTGTGACTTAATTGACTTACCCTAGATCCGCCCCTGCCGAGAAGGGAATTTCTAAAGAAAGGCTTCAAGTATAATGGGACGAAGCTTTGGAACAGCCTTTCTCGAGAAGCGAAAGAGGCACAATCTATTCACACTTTCAAAGTACTTGCTAATTTGTAACTGTAATATTGCTAATACTTGGGTCACACCTCGTGTGTTTTCGTACATAGTCTTATAAAACATATTTACAGGAATAAAGGAAAATATTATTTGCTATCAGTTATTTATTAGTTTGACACCCCTGATGAAAATCAACTCACGTTGATGAGGCTAGCGTCTTGAAATAAAGTGTTACATACATCAGTGTGATACACATTGATACACATGTATATGATCATCCTCCTGAAGTAACTTTTCCGTTTCATTCTTATCTTGTTAGTGGTTTACCGCCAACTTTTCAAGAAATGAATGGGTACTGCTATCAATTAACCATGGCGATCGCCGTTGATAATGGCTAATCAAATGTGTCTTTGAATGTGAAAAAAATGAGCCGATTAAGATATAAAAAAATAAATACATAACCAAATATCTATGACTTACTGTTCCACCGCTTTGTGGTTGAACTTTGTGCTTGT
>JAOBYK010611222.1:0-11201 GCA_025434845.1 Phenganax subtilis | reverse complement strand
TGAAGGACAAAACAATAATGAGATTAGTAGCGAAATTCTGTTACGATATACTAGCAGGTTTTGATAAATTGTTACAAACGTCGTTATTGCGGTTTATTATTACTGTCGTACTAATGTTACGCTATGTTTTAATGTAGTCTGTTAATGTAGCCATGCAGATGTATCATTTATGATATAATGAAGATTAAATATTTATTTGTATTTCTGCAATACAATTACAGCTGAGTTTTCTTATCACTAATTGCAGCATGAGAGGAACATAAAAGGGCAATCGTAACCGCAATTGCGTTTGCCGAAAAATTGACAAGGGACAGCAATAACGTCATAAATGCATTCACAAGACACTTTTTCATTGCATTTGGGTAGTTCTGTAAAATAAAATATAAAAATAAACTGCTCTTTTTATCTTTAAGAAGATTGTGAATCAATACATGCCGAGTTCGAAAAAAAAAGGTTAACTGTGCTGAAGATGCTGTCTTTTTTAATGGATTCTAGTTCAATCAATATAGAAAATTGTTCGCGTAGTTAAATTTCAGTAGAGAATTCCGAACTCAAGCTTTGTTTATATATAATAGAAAGCATCCTTTTAAAGTTGTTTTGACACAACTTTATCTTCAAGTATTGACAGAAGTTATGAGCATTAAACATGCATAAATTTTCCCTGGTCTACCAATGTAAAACAAAGTGCGGGCCTCCTTTATTATGGTGCGAGATTGGGATACCGCAAAGAAAACAGCCAACATCACGAAGCTGATTGCAGTGATCTTCATTTTCAAACTCTTGATTGTAGCTGTCTAAAGTTATAATGAGAATATAGGAACAGGGCATGAAAACTTCCACTATGCAAAGCCACGCCATACGATTTTATTCATTCTACTCAACAAAAGTTTGATGTTAAAAGAAAATTTTAAACATTCCGTTTTTTTCTAGGTTTGATAAAGCGATGCAAATTCTTGATTCTAAAACTTGGAATCTCCAGGTTGCATTGTGAACAACCATGCAGATAACCTGGAACAAGCATATTTGACGAAGTTTGAGACTAGTTTCATTTAAGATTGTAAACACTGCAAATTTTGATAATATTTTTACCATTCGCGAATGTTCCAAGCAGAAGAGAAGAAACTTGAAAACTAGCAAAATAATTAAGGTATTTTCAAGAGCTACTGGAAAAAGAAATAATATTATGTATTCCTTGGACAACAACATTGATAGTGTTTTGACTGAGTACAATAATTATCTATTTAACCATTGTTTTATTACATAAGATTTGATTTGAAAGGTTTAAAGAAATGAAAGGTTCAGAGAAATGCCGACGCGGCATTTTTTTGAAGCACCCGCGGAGCGTAGAAGACTAGTGACGAACGCTGAGCCAGCGATCGCCGCCCCTGAATGTACGGAGGGAGCGTCCCTCAGTTGATTCTTTTCCTTCATGTGGTCGATAGAAGAATAGTTAACGTGAGTTATACCATTCTTAACCTAAAATTTCTTGTGTAATCGGCTTGATTTTCCTACATATTTTTGCATGTACTGTCAGCTTACGTTGTATTTTACTCTCTACCAAAAGCTTGTTCTTGAAAGATGCAAATTTTCGTCAAGACTTTGACGGGAAAAACCATCACTCTAGAGGTAGGAAAATCATTGTTGATGTTGGGACACGTATTTGCGTCATTGTTTCGTCTAATTTTTTGTCTACTTTGATTTCCCAGGTGGAACCTAGTGATACTATTGAAAATGTAAAAACTAAAATTCAAGATAAAGAGGGTATAAATGCTGAATTTTCTTGCTGTGGAATTTTAAAGTTTTGTATGCTGTAGAATTTCCAATGTATTGTTACTGTAGGTATCCCTCCTGATCAGCAAAGATTGATCTTTGCTGGCAAACAGCTAGAAGATGGCAGGACATTGAGCGATTATAACATTCAAAAAGAATCCACTCTTCATCTCGTTCTTCGACTTCGAGGAGGAGGCAAGAAACGTAAGAAGAAGACTTACACGACACCGAAAAAGACCAAACATAAGAAAAAGAAGGTGATTATGACAGCAATCTGATCTATTGTTGCAGGTGCTAATTGGGCCAACTGATACTTAGGGGGGTGGCACCCCCCTGCACCCCCCAGAAAATCCATCTATGTAATGGACCTTTAACCTTATAGACAAAATTTTTAAAAAGTTTGAACTAGGAAAATCTTTTACCACAGCCTGAAAGAGCATCCTGAATTTAGTAAAACTGCCAAGTTTGGATGCGAATTGTTGTAAAATAAGGAAAATATAGCGGTGCAAAGTTGGCAAATTTTGTATTTTTTTCTATTATGCGCGGGAAATTAATACCCCGTTGGAGAACTTGGGTATCTATTTCCCGCGCATAATAGAAAAATATACAAAATTTGCCAACCTTGCACGTCTATAGTTTCCTTATTTTACAACATTTCGCATCAAAACTTGGCAGTTTTGCTAAAGTCAGGATGCTCTTTCAGGCTGTGATAAGAGATTTTCCTAGTTCAAACTTTTTTGAAATTTTGTCTATAAGGTTAAAGGTCCATTGGCAGTAAAACACTGTGCATAGTCTGATCATTTTCTTTTTAATTCTCTATGAAGGTCAAACTTGCTGTACTCAAGTACTACAAGGTCGATGAGAATGGCAAAATCACTCGTTTAAGACGAGAATGTCAATCAGAATCATGTGGTGCTGGTGTCTTCATGGCCAGTCATTTTGATCGCCAATATTGTGGCAAATGTCATCTTACTTATGTTTTCAACAAACCCAATGAAGGCAAATAGATGCATTATCTCAATGTGAAATAAAAGAAAAGTTTAATTTTTTGCATTTTATATGTTTCTTTCACTGGATTGCCAGAAAGTGCTCATCAACTAGGAATATTAGCATTTTAATTCTTTATGCAAACACAAAGGAACTTTTTAGTCCTCGTGGTACGCCCTAGTCTCCTCAATAGCTCGATGTTTTTGACGGAAAATCACTGCGGAAAATACACGAAATCGTTGCGCACTAATTAGCATGCGTCATATTCAGAATGCGCAAACTTGTTGTAAACTAAACGCTGCAAAATGGTGGAAAAATCAAATGATTACTTAAAAGACTTTCACGAAATACTCCAACGTTGTTG
Source organism: Phenganax subtilis (assembly GCA_025434845.1). Classification (NCBI taxonomy): domain Eukaryota; kingdom Metazoa; phylum Cnidaria; class Anthozoa; order Malacalcyonacea; family Clavulariidae; genus Phenganax; species Phenganax subtilis. The sequence goes on along the minus strand of JAOBYK010611222.1, from coordinate 8,080 downwards.
CAAGCTTGAAGATACTCTTTTGAAGAACGTGAGTGTGCTGAACCACATAAAAAACGACGAAGGGAACGTCGAAAAAGAGCTGGAAAAAAGCCATCAAAAATTGCAAAATTTGGCAAAAAACACTGACGCTTTACAAGCAGAAATGAGGAAATTTAAGGGAAACAGAAAAGAAGAGTTGCAAGCCTTGCAAAAGCGTTGCTCCAAAATTGTGGATATTTATGAGCAAAGTAAAAAGCATTTTCTGGAATTCTTGGCAGAAACTGAGCAAGAAAAAGTGCAAGAAAGCAGAACATCCTTATAAAAATCTTAAAATGTTCATTTGTTTTAAGTGCAAGAAAAATGAGCTAAAATTGTAAGCTATACAAAAGTATAACAAGATTATGTAATACATATACTACTTGTTTTTTCATTGCACAGTATTAAACTATTCATTTAAAGTTCTACTGAAATCTAGAAGCATATCATGTATTTCTTTGGTAGCAGTCACTTGAGATCTGACATGAGAGAGATAGTCTGAATAAACCTGAGGAGAAATGTCTGAATCTGTGCCATCTGGTTTGCTCGTGAAATTGTTGCTTTCACTTGCTTGAATGTATGTGGCCCTTGCAACAGTCTAGAAACGATAATCAATGAATTGATGTGCCAAATTATCATTATGAATCTGACAATAAGACTTACAATACTTGTCTCAAGTGCGTCACAAGTGTGGTGAAATTCTTCCAGTGTCTTAGCGAATTTTATAATCTGTTGTTCGAAAGTCAGTTTGCTGTAATGAAAATAATATCAGTCTCAGAAAATGTCTGGCTGGCCTTTCGAAAGAGTAGAAGAAATAAAGAACGGGGGGGGGAGTGCCACTTAATAGAGAATAAACAACTGCTGTAAAAAGCTACGATATTCTGTAAGAATCTTACACTAACCCATCAGCGGTGTCTACAGGCTCTCCCGATTGCAATTGTGTAATATTGCTTGCTTGTTTGAACAAATTCTACAAAGATATAAAGTTTGATTGACAGCAGAGCCATAGATTACAGTGCACAAATATATACCACATTAAGCAGTACCGAAATAGCATCTTTTAGTAAAGGTATCGAAGACTTTAGTTTTGTGACAGGATCGTCAGGGTCCTTTGACTTATTTGCTTGTGAAGCGTTTGAAGTTGTTGCACTTTGTGATTGAGTGCTCGATGAAGCAGCCATATTGGGCCACTTTATATATCCTCCCCTCCTGCAGTTGGAATTTTTCGCACTTTTAAAGCTTTTTGGGCGCAAAATAAGTTCACTTTATGGTTCGAAAAGTAGGAAAATGAATACGTAAGCATATAAATCATTAAAATAGGGCATATGATGTTACTTTTTTCAGTATTTTGTTGTTTTTTAGCTGAAAAAAACACAAATCTTGGATGAATATTTATAGAAGTTTACAGTGATTTGTGGAAGCACATGGCGGGGATGTTCGAAAAAAAACATGGCATGTTGTTGTCATGGTGGGAAATTATCTGTTCTTTCATCCCTTTCCAACATTCAATTAGCTTGTAATAACGAGTGGGTAGTTGCTCCGATTGAAGAGAAGTCTTTTGCGGCATGGAATCTTTCATATTTCAGTGAAAACGTTCGTTATCAATTGTCTAAGTAACAGTAAATTTAGATTTGTTGTTGTGTCGTACTGTCGTTGTGGGTATTTAGACTTGTAAACTAGTTTAATAGTGCATCTAGTTAATTTCATAATTTCTTTAGCCTGTAGTCTTTTCTGGTCACAAGAAGCCTGTGACTGCATTGTGTTTTGGAAATAAACCCGAACCAATTTTACTTGCTAGTGGCTCTGAAGATTATGTTATTATCTGGGTCCTGGAAAAAAAATTTTCTGGAGAAAGGAAGTATTAAATAACGCTTCAAGATGAGTTGGTAGATACTTTCGTTGTATACACTAACCCATTTGGGTGCAAAAGTCTCCCATTGGCTAGTAGAATCATTGACGAGACTTAACAAAAAAGTTTTCTATTGTTTTTTAGGATATTTTTGCGAGGAAATAAGAAGTCTAATCATTGCAAAAAACCTTGGTTATGTCCAACATATAAGTTTCAGTACTTCTGATGAACTGATTAGTGTCTGTGTTGGTAACGAGGTCTGGGTGATTGTAGTTCAGGTTAGTATTCAAGAAAGTTGAAAGTGACTTTATAAAACTGGAAAAATTTTTGATCCTTTGACTGTGAATTGATTTACAAATCATTTTATTACTTTATCACCTAGTCATGTACATTGAAAACTGTAATTGAAGATCATAATGGCATTGTGAATGCGTCAAAATTTTCTCCTGAGCAAGATTCATTACTTGTGACTATTTCGGAAGATCGAACATTTAAGGTATCAATGTAAGCTGTCAGACCAATTTGACAAATTGTTGATTTACACATTTCTTTGCACAACTCTGATTACTAGATCGGATACTGCACTTTCAATGAGCACTTTTCTGTTTCACAGGTCTGCGATGTTGAACAGAAATCTGTTTTATATCATTCTGCTATTATTTCTGGTAATTTGTTAAGTTCCTTTAAAGATTTATCGAAATTCTAAAGAGGATTTATTACACTGATAAAAATTTCATTGATACGTGTTAACTATCATTAGAACAGTTCAACTAATATTTTTCGTTGTTTTTTTAAACCTACGCAGCTTATCCATTTCTTTCTCTTGCATTTCACTCAAATGGAAAAGAAGTTAGCCTTGGATCCTCGGATGGCATGGTAAAATTTGAGACAATAGTTTCACTGTTGAACAATTTGATCACTGATTCAACTGCGATTTATGCTTGACCAGAAATTTGCTGTTTTAGGTGCGGGTGTTTTCACTGAATGACAGATACGAATGTCTTCGTGTACTGGACTTGAACAAATTTTTTGCCCAGCATCTGTTACTGACAGATCGAGATGACAACAGCGAACTACATCAGGATGAAGCGGGACTTGCTGTCATTGGACTGTGTTATAACTGTCCTGATAAGAATTTAGTGACAGATGATATGGAATACCATGCCACTAGGTACATTGTATTTTTTATCAAAATCAACTTTGAAAGCACCAATCGAAAGTTATCATAATGTTTAAATGAAATTTCAGTGAATTGCTCCAAGATGCAGACAGTCTTATTTGTGCTACAACCAGTGCAATGTTTGTGCTTAATATGAATACTTGTCAACCCATGAAAATTGTTGATTTTAGAGGTAATGCCATAACATGTTTGCTGATGATGCATGCTTGTAAATCATATTTTCTCATGTTAACTCTCTGAATTTTGTTTTTTTGTCTGTTTGTTTGTATCTGTTGTTTAGTTTGTTGTTTGTCTGTGTTTTTGTTTATTTGCTTGTCTGTTTGTTTTCTGTTTTTTCTCTATCAGTTTGTTTGTCGGTTTGTGTACGTGTCTGTATTTGTGTTTTTTGTTTGCTTGTCAGTTTGTCTGTTTGTTTGTCTGCTTATTTGCCTGTTTACTTGTCTGTTCCTTTGTTTGTCTGTTGCTCTGCTGGTGTGTTCATTTATATGACTGCAGTCTGTTAGTAAGTTACTAAGAATTCTATAAAGAATACATTGAGTGAGACAAAAGTCTGTCGTATTTCATAAACATGATCTCATGCAAATTTAATATGCATAAATGAATGATAAAAACCTCAACACCTTGGCCGAAGTGTGCAATCCTTGAGCATGATGTCTGTAATTTGTTTTAGAACCGATTTCTTCAAGTATAGATCAGCTGAGTCACTCTTCTCTGGTTTCATTTTGTGGTTCTTGCGAGTTTTACCAGCAGCATGAAAAGGTATAAAGTAAGGGATGCTATTCACTGTCGCGTTTTGAACTCATGTTCATACACGTAAAACTTTAAAAGGTAGTATAAATTCGTTTGTGAACAACCTCAAAATGAAATGTTTAGAATTTGATGTTTTACAGGAACATGTGTATTTGTTAAAGTGTTTTAAAAAAACACAAAAGTTTGAAGAATTTAAACTTTTGCGTGCGTGGAAAAATGCAAGAGTGGAATAAAGCCCCAACTTCTCACCAACCCTGCGTACACCTGTAGAACTAATCTTCATCTGTAGTAGCTTATTTCGAATAGGTTGTAATTTCACTAAGTTACTAGCTTCAAAGAAGAGCTTTCTATGATAGCGCTCGTTCACACTTCCGATTTTTCTCCTCCTAGCGTATGTGATTGAGCAGCTCAATTGAGAAGTGCCTGACAAATGCAGTGACAAAATTTTTCCATTAATTTCATTTGTCAGTTGTTCACTTAGGGCTGGTTTTCGTGTGTCGTAATTGTCATAAACAAAAAGTCACGATCCCTCATACATGCCAAAATATTCTACCTTCTTAACAGAAAATCTCATAGATTCCTTACATATTATCAACTAATCATTGCTTTTCTTATAATTGGTTGAAAAGTGTTCTAATTTAGCTATTTAGAATGATCGTGACACTATGTTTACGATATGAAAACCAGCCCTAAATCACATCTATCAAAAAGAGAAAAGTTGCAAGTAATCTCCTTTTCTTTACAGGTTATTTGTGTTTTGGGAAGTCTCTTTGAAAACTCTCTTCATGTTATTAACATATCCTTGTCGTCAAAAGAGGAGGAACGCAGATTAAAAAGTGTTCCACTTGATTGCTCTGAATTATCTGTGTTGTCAAAGTAAGATACTGTACTTTTTTTTGCGATATTCCTCTCCCGACTTATGTGTATGTACTTTAGTTTAATTAACTGAGATCTCATTTTCAGAGCACCTTTGTCTGAAAAATCGCCGTTAAAAGCAGAGCTTGTTCCAAAATTGCAAGATAAAACTGCAAAACGAAGCACAAAAAGTGAGAAACAGTTAATTGAGTTGCTTTCACCATTAACATTTTCACATATCGTCACTGGTATTGTATATACTAGCAAAATGATCCTAGCCTTTGTCTTGCGTTTGTGTAGAAGACCAGACGACTGCAAGAAAAACCAGAGGAATCTTGGAAGATCAACCAGTTACTTTTAAAACTAAAATTCGTTCGTCTGGTTATACTTCCTTACCCAGGTATTCTGAATGATTGAAAATAGTTACTGTATCTAGAATGATATTATTCTTTATAATTACGTTTTCAGAGCGAAAATGTTTTCACCCAAACTTAATCCAGTTAAGCAATCGAAGACTCAATTTCCACCGAAAGCTGTCCCTAAAAAATCATTATCAAGGTACATGCGTCTTGCATGTTAATGTCTTGTTAAGTAGAGAGGTTTTATTAGAAGAATTGAAATTGTCAACGTTTTTTCTATTAGTTCAATGAAGGAGAGTAAGCCTGCAGAAGACTACAGTATAACAACGGAATTAAGAGAAAAGTTGTCCTTGTGTTCTGTGCCTGTTGCTGTCAATCAAGTAAAATTTTCAGGTAAGAAATTTTTAAGGATTGGATTTGCTATCGTTGACAGAACTTTCGAAGTTTTTTGTTAGAAAAGAGGCAATCTTTTTTGTTTTGTTTAGCTAATGGTAAGAAAATCGCGTGTGCTTTGGCCAATCATACTGCACATGTGTTAGACATACCGCTGACCAGTAAGCAGCGTGTATACACAGGTAAAAGTAATGTTCACCAATCAGATTAGTTGATTAGTCGTAAATACTATTCGTTTGATTTAAGACTTCGCGTAAACTAGCTTAAGCTAAATAAAGATATTTTGAAGTAGAAACACAAATTTTATGCCATCTTTTGTAGGTCATAATGGTGCTGTGCAGTCGGTAGACTTCAGTAATGATGGTCAATATTTATTGACGAGTTCTAGCGACAACACAGCTTGCATGTGGGCGACTGCAAGTTCAGATCCTGTACTTGCTTTCAAACATCTAAATCAAGCTGCAAGTACAGCTTCAAAGGTTCGTCATGGGTGAATTTGTGACTATTTCATTAAGATTCAAAGAACAAAACGCTTGTTACCATGTTGAATGAAATATTTATAGAAAACTGTTTGGCAAGTAAGAAAAATGCTGTGTAAAATATTATCCAACATGGCGCTGGCGATTACGTAATGCTAGAACCACTTCTATAAGGTCTCTTTAACAACGAACTCTTTGAAATTGCATGAGGGTGCAGTATGCAGCTTGTACGTTTTCATGATGAGCTATGAATTCTTGCCTTTCAGGACAATCCGAATTTTTCAAAAGGAGTTAATAACGCATTGTTTTATTACGTGGATAAATTCGTTCTTCTCAGTTCAGGAAATTCTGTATTCATGTATAAATATTATCTGGATTTCACGAAAGACGATCTCAAACGGTAGATAAAAACGAGACAATGCATCTTTAAAATTTTTTGAGTGTTGTATTTATGTTGCCTTTATTTTTACTTAGATATCAAAGTAAAAGTTATTACAAGTTGGTCACATCGCTACCGCTCGAAAATGCTCAAAATATAACTGCTTTTTCTTGCATTAATGGATTTTATTCCTGTATCCTTTTTTTTCTCGTTTCATTGTATAATTATTGAATTTTGAGGGACTCTTGACGGCATGTGTGCAATTATTGAGTGTAGTTTAGCTCAAGAACAAAAATATCAACTGCGGCAATAATTGTTTATCTTGCCATTCTACTTGATGTTTTTCCTTAATGGTTTTGAGATATTGTGCTGTGCGCTGGATCGGATAGGTCTTTGAAGATTTTTGATATGAACATTAATCGTAGTTTGAGACGACTCGAAGATGTTCACACGAGAAATGTACACTGTATAAAAATGAACGAGGTAAGAGGGTAAAGGACTTGAAGAAAAAATTTGATTGTTTTGTTTTTATCAAGGTAAACCATTGAACTAAAAACACCTGGAACGCCACCTCCGCCCGGAAATTTGAAGTCAAATTCATAAAATTCAGATTCAATTCACCCAGTCTTTTCACGCTACAGAAAAATGCGGCTATTTTAAATTTCCAAAAATATGAGTCAAGCCAGTGACCAAAACGTCGTTTAAGAAGACGAAAAATGCATATACCACATGACAGGATATAGAAACATAAAAATTTCTTTCTTCGCATTCCCGCTCTTGAAATGGTCTCGCGAGAGTGTCTCGCAACGTAAACACGCGTGTCTGGAGGTAAAATTTGGCTTCAACCGACTATAGGCAGCTCCTTATGGAGGTAGCGTTCCAGGTGTTTTGAGTTCACTGAGGTAAACTTTGAAATTTGACCACCATTCACAGCCCTGTATATCTTACTGAAACCTACTTCTACTATTTATTAGTAATGCTACAGAATACAACGTGGTGTCTTAAAAAATCTTTTGTTCGCTTCTAGGGATCAAAAACTTATTCGATTCCATCTCAGAGTTATGATCTATTTATAACGGCAGCTATTTCAGATGGCGTAAAAATCTGGGATTTGCGCAACACAAGGTAATAACATGTACATTTTTTTAAAAGTGGTATTCCTTTCGTATTTATTTGTATCAGTCTGCAGCGTTTGCAAAAAATCTTTTTCGCATAAAAAACCTGTTGTAAAAAATGTGAAAATTTTAGGTGATCTCCGCCGTTCTTTAGGTGTATTTTTTTCGAATTTTCTTCTGCACACCTCATGGTCTCAAATTCCCCCAACATGTAGTAATCGATATACTTTTCCAAAAAATCGTGAAATCGTCTCAAATTGTCCTGGACAGTAAAAGTCGAAGTATTAGTTCAAAAAATAACTTTTAGACCACAGAAGAATGTTTGAGAATTTTGAAAATTTTACGATTTTGCTCAAATTGAGCTACAATCTCGTCAAGGTTCTCCACTTGCTTTTTCTTTTAACTTTTACGAATTTCCTCTTCCACCATCTTACATTTTATGTATTCGATATCTGTGAAGTGTCAGCTTTTTATTAATACCAAATAATGGTTGATGTAAGCTGATTTCCTATGAAAATATGCAAGCTTTTGTTGCCATTATAATCTTGAAATTTTTTCCCCTGTCTTTTTCTCGAAATTTTTCGTAATTATCGATTGTATACCAATTGGTTTCACATTAGCCCAGGACCCTAAGGGGCTGTGCACACGAGCGCCGTTTTCAAGCGTTTCCAAAAACGTTTCTGTCTCGTTTAGCGTTTTAACGCTT
>JAOBYK010610888.1:0-30015 GCA_025434845.1 Phenganax subtilis | reverse complement strand
ATCGTTAATAAAAGCAAAGATGATTGGAAATTATTCATTAAACCAGATTCTGATGGTTTAACCGAGCTAGGACGGAATTTATTCCAACAAGCTGTGGAAAGTTATGTTTATAGTGTTTTAGGAGCTCAAGCCAATACGAGGTGGAGTATCGTTAATAAAGGAGCTAAAAGTTCTCAAACCCAAGACGTGTTTCATAAATTAGTCGAAGCCACGATAGTACAAGACAACCCCACAGTAACTATATCTAACATGAGGACCGCCATAGAAAACACAAACGTTATTTTAAATATGGTAATAGGTCCTGGAATTATTTTAATTCCTTCAGATATGATTATTTTAGAAAAGCCAATACCAGGATATAATAATGTTTTAACTCTGGCTACAGGAGAAATGAAATTTGGTAAGAACACAAACATGAACCGTGTTAAGAAAAGAGTTCCAGAAAAAGTTTTGGAAAAAGTTTCAGAAAACGTTTCAGAAAATTATCTTGTAGAAAGGGAGCAAAGCTCCCACTTTGTGCTTTCTATCGTCATGTTAATCATAGGAACTTTTATTGCAAAATATATTTTATGAGGTCTTTGACCTCGGAAAAAATCTAAGATTTTTTCTTTAATAAAATGGCAATGTATTTTGGATACGAAAAAAACGATAAAAGCGCAAGCGGCAAAGCCTTAGAAAAGACACAGGAAGAAATAGAAAATATTAAAAAAGACGTAGAAGAATTAAAGAAAAATTCGAGCATTTCTGAAGCACAAATCATTACCAATAGATCCCGAACCCTTAGAAATCAAAACGATATTACGGTGTGTCAAACAGGTATCGTAGATAATATAAAAAAATAACAACTAATCGAAAAATAACCGATCAAAATAAACTCGATATAACATCTAACAAAACCTTGATAGAAGTGAACAAAAACTTACCCACGACTAACAGGTCGGAGATAAAAAGATTAAGACATGAGTTAAAAAGCGACATACAACAAAAAAAGTCAAACTTTATGTTTACGTTTAAGTTTGGAAACATGAAGAAAGATATCTGGAACGATCCCTCTAGTAATCGTGTAGGATACCCTCCAACCTTTATTCTTCCCCTCATACTTAATCAAACCTCAAAAATTAAATTACTCTACCACGTTTTTGACAACAACACGACCTTAACAAGAATAAATCTAGAATATCAAGTAAATATAATAAAAAAAAACTACACCAGTGTTTCCACCATTGCGTATCGAGGAGACTTTTTAAACATGAGACAGGCTGTCAGCTGTTATGTGGTGGACATAAATAATGATTTTTCTCCTTCTGATTATATTAATAATCTTGATGACATTCTTCTGATCTTTATAAGTTGCCGACAAACTAATCTAGCTTCTATCGGAAACGAGTCAGAATTATACGTGGTCGTGGAAAGTTAATATATTTTTACTTGATTTTTACTTGGCGTGTTTTTAAGTAGATTTTAAGCAAAATATTTTTACTTGGTTTTTACTTGAAATATGAACATTTTTACTTAAAATTTACTTGGCTAATTTTTGAGTAGGTTTTAAGTAAACTATTTTTACTTGGTTTTTACTTGAAATATGAACATTTTTACTTGACTTTTACTTGGCGGGTTTTTAAGTAGATTTTAAGTAAAATATTTTTACTTGGTTTTTACTTGAAATATGAGCATTTTTACTTAAAATTTACTTGGCTAATTTTTGAGTAAATTTTTAGTAAAATATTTAACTTATAATAAATGACAGAAGAAAATAAGCAAAACAACGTAGTTCCATAAGAAGAAAATAATAAAGATCAAATTATTACTACGCAAAAGAAAACCGTTGCTAAAGATCAAAAAAAAGTAGAAGCTGGAAAGCGCCTTGCTCAAATTTCTAAAGAAGCTAAAGAAAAAAAAATAAAAAAAATGCTAGAATCGCAAAATCATGAACAAGCATTTTCTATTTCTACTTTGATCATAACGCTTTTTTTGTTTTTCCTTGGTATAATTTCTTACAGCATAAAGTGTGTCTACGACGATTATCTTAAAAATAATAACGTAGTTACACAAAAAAAAGAAAAAGAACCCATCGCAGAAAATAAAGAAGAAAAAATAGAAGAAAAAATAAAAGATGAAAAAAACATGAAAGTTAATATTTTAGATAATTTTGATTAAAAATTTTTTTTATATATAATAAATGAACGAGCAAACCAAGAAAAATTATATAAATCAAATTTATGATGCAGGAATTTTAACCTTATCTGCTGTAGGAGTTTCAATGGTAAGTAAAAAAGTATTAGGAGAACCTTTAGGAACTCCACAATCTATTCAAGGTACTTTGAAAGTAGCTGGAGCCATCATGTTAGGAAGCGTCCTCGTAAAATATCTAGAAGACAAGAAAATTATTCCAGAAAAAATCGATAAATGAGTGAAACGAAAATCCTTTAAATAAATGGCTTCTATGGTAGTAGGAGGACTTTTTAATGCATTTGCTTTTGCAGGTGCTGGAGTTTTGTTTAGTAAACTTAACCATAATGGGTATGAGAAAGAAAGAATAGGCATAACTTAGCCATGGAAAAATTAGCAAGAGATAAAGAACTATGGTATGAAAAAGAAGTAGCAAGAAAAAACAAAGAAACTTGTTTACGTCAAAAGTTATCTGACGCCAATAAAGACATTAATACGACTAATAAAAACCTGGCTTTTCTTAAAAAAATGAGGGTGCAACGCACCCGCGAAGCGCTTAATTCTACACGTTTAGAATGGACTCCAGAACCAAGATTAGAAAATTATTGTAAACCTAGTAAGGAAATGCAAGAATATCAACATATCGTGATGGGAATTTCAGGAATAATAGGAGGATGGTTATTAGGAAAAATTATTTAATTTCTTAAGAAATGTTTATCTTTTAAACGAGATAAACATTTTTTTGACTCCCTATGGTCGTCAAATGAACAATCTAATGCTCATTCTATTTATTCTATTTTTAATTCTTTCGCCTTGTAATGTCCATAAGCTAAGGTATTTATCTTATCTTCTAATATAATCCTTTTATCATCATTAGCACACAAGGCCATTTTTTCCACAGTCTCAGAAAAAAGCTCATGTTTTCTATTTCTTATGAGATTCATTTTTTTAGTCATAGGAAAATCGTCATTTAAACATTTTCTTTAATGTTCTAATCTTAAAAACTTTTCAATAACATATTTCTTTAACCCCTTACACTTACATATTTCCTCAAAATTCTCCTTTTGATAAGCATATAATTTTGGTCGTAGTCCTATAAATTCAATGATTTGCGTGCCACCACACTCATCCTTAAAAACACCTGGAACTTTTTTATTTAAACCTTTAGTAATATATGGATTGTTAGTAAGTATCTCGGAAGTATCAAAATACTCTTCTAAGTCTGGGGAGATGTCTTTGTAAAAATCTTCGGTTTCTATTTCGTGGAGAAGAGAGTCCGTATCCGTAAAACCTAATTTAGCTTTATCTCCATACTTCTTTTTTATATAATTATAATGAAAATCATACATATGACTTTTAGAAATATCTAAGATACTCATTCCTACATAAATAGGCTTATTTAAAACTAGTTTTGTCTTATATTTATGAACAGCCACGAAGTTCTCATCAAATATCGTAAAAGACTTAAAACAAGGTTTCTTAACTAATTTTTCTATTCTTACCTTATTATTCACTATCTCTATATCTACTCTATTTTGAATATTTTCCATCGTTTTTCCAAAAACAGAATTATTCATTAACTTAAAGAAATCTTTCTCGAGCTTGTTCTTAGCAAGAGTTCTTAAACTTGTGTTTTTCTCCATATAAGGTCTTAACCATTCTGATTCCTCAAAACTAATACCCTTATGAATTTTCTTTAAAACTAAACCCATTCTTAAATATTTTTTTAATATCTCATGATGTACTACGTAGTTCTTTTTAGAATATAGATTGGGAACTAATTTTTCTGTAGAAATATTTTTGTCTAAGTGAATGTTTATTTTTTCAGGAGCAAGAGGAAGATCGTTATGAAGATCATGTAATTCTTTTGGATAATCTAGATCTACTTCTAAGACACATCCCTTAGAAGATCCAAGGCTATTCCAACTTTTTATTTCTTTTTTACTCATCCACTTAAAGTCGTGTATAGGTAATTTTCTCATCATCGCCCATCCATATAAGTTATTGGCATCTAAATAAGGAACAAAAATACTAGGCTTTGATGGATCATAATCGTGGAGGTATTTATTATTTGCTTTGTTATATCGTTTCGTAATCATGGAGACTCCTCCTCGAATACCTTTCTCTATCATTAAATACATATCTTTTTTAGAAAGAAGTTCTAATCTTACATTCGTGATTTTTAAGGCCGCATCCCAGGCAAATCCTGGAACCGTATAATACCATAAGGGATCTAGATCATAATTTTTTAAACAAAGTTGTCTAAATTTTTCAAAAACATCCGCAAGTAAGATTACATCTGTTTTTAAGTAGAGATCGTGATAATCTTTTAAGGTTTTCATGTCGAAGGTTTCCCAGATTTTCCTCGCAAAGGAATAGTCTTCATCAGAAACAGGCTCCTCGGTTAATTTTGAATAAAATTCTTCCTTAAAAGGAAAACTTGTTTCTTGAAGTTTTTCAAAAGAATCCACATAGTCATAAGGGTAAACTCCTTTTCTAGATAATAATTCTTTATGGAAAGAATCCATAAAGAATTATTATTTTCCTTTTTGGAAAAAATCCTTTTGAAAGTTTTAAATCTTGATCTTCTAAGTTTTTTACTAAGGTACTGAGGCTTGATGGCATAAATTTAAAAGATTCTATAAATCTTAATGGCATGTTAATTATTTTTTCCGGATCATTTTTTATCTACAGGAACATATTTCGTAAAACTTACATATTTTTCTTCATTTTTTGGGATACAAGAAATCGTTCCTGGAGTAGCACTTAAAGGTTTTATAAAAAGATGGGAATCGTATCCTTCTAAATTGTGTAAAATTACTGGGATAAATCTTGATTTTCTCATTTGAAGATTACAGCTGTTATGAGCTGCTCCTCTGTATTTTCCCGTAAAATGACAATGATCCTTAACTTTATCTATACAAGTTTTCTTCTTAAAAGTTTTATTACAAATATAACAGAGTTCTGTTTTTTCAAAACTTAGTTGATCTTGTTTTGTGAAAATTATTTTCTTAGGATTTTTATAAAATCTATCGTAAATATCTTGGGTGGTTTTTTCTAATTTTTCTACAAAAACTTCTTCTACAGAACGCGAATCGCCTTCGGTGATGGTATATTTTTCTAACTTGGGGGGGTAAATATCGTCATCAGAACATATTACTAAATAACAAAATCCACTAGGAATGTGTTTTTGATATTGTATCATATTATTTCCTAAGGGTGCCTTGCACGGTTTTAAGATACATTCAAAATCCGCATAAATAGAAAATTCTACTTTGTTTTTTCGAGCATGATTTTGAAAAGATATAAAAGAATTATTTTCTGGAAGAGTTGTTTTTATGGGCTTATGTTCTCCACAATATTTTTTATGATCTAATAACGCGTCTTCCTCATGAAAATGTTGTAGACAAAAGTCACAAATATATTTTTTATACCTATTTTTAGTTAAGCTCGAATTAACTAATCTAGATAAATTAGTAATAACCGTGTAATGTTTATTATTTAATAGTAAAAGTCTTATATCTGAATTTTCATGAATCTCACCCATGGGGAATATATCTTTCTCCTCACATCCAAATAAGTTTCTATGAAGTCTGTTATTTTTCTCAAACTTTTTAATATCTTCTATAGGAGTTGAAAATCTTATATCTTTCCAATTAAAAGCTTGATTCACTTTTTTTCTAAAAGCTCTAGTTAATATATTTCTATTTTTATCTCCAAATTTTGTAAGAAGCGCTATTCCGACGGCCCATTTAAAACATTGTTGATCTAAAAGACCATTTTCATCTAAAAAATCATTTTTAGGGTTAATTATAGCCTTTTTAGAAGCTAACCATTTTGAGGTGGGTTCATAAGAAGATCCTTTTATAGGCTTATATTTCGCCAAGTGAATATGTAGTTCTTTCACAAACTCAAGTTCCCATCCTGATCCTGCTTTTTGTTTCTCATAAAATGAAACTAACATTTTACGAACCATTTTCTCAAAAATCTCCTTAAAATCAGATCCTTTAGGGATTCTATGATATCCAGAACTAAAATGATCTACATCCTCATCTACTATCTCATCTGTCTTTGGATCTCTTTTTATCATCTTACAAATTAAAATAAGTTCAACTTTATTATTTATAAGAGTCTTAAGATGATCTAAAATAAGATCTTCATAATTTCTTAGCCAAGTCTCAGGATCTAAGTCCTTATCATCTTTATCAGCTATAAGCATATAAGATCATAATCTTCCTCTAAGAGCAGTCTTCCATTTCTCAATTTTTTTCTTTTTTCTTAAAACTCCTGACATAAAATCATATATCTTTTTTCTTACGTTTTTAGGAACAATACCTACTATCTTATCATAAAAGTTATTTAGCGTATTATATATTTGATCTCCGTAAGAAGCGCTAGGTTTTTTTATCGTTTTTTCAAAATGTTCTCGAATAGGAGGAGGAAAAGTAAAATTTCTTTTAAAAGACCTTATGGAAGAAGGTTTTGTTTTCACGTTTAGCGTAGGTAATAATTGATAAAGCAGTATAGGAATAGGTCTTGGAATAATAGTTTTCTTAAAAGGTTTTGGAATAAATGTTTGTTTCGTAAGTGTTGTTCTAGAACCTATTACTTTCTCCGTTGAAGACGCTGGAAGAGTTACTTTCGTAGATCCTAAGGGTCTTCCTACAGTATTTGTATTTCTTTGAGTTTGTCTAAATCTAATTAAAGCATTTTTTGAAGATGTACTAGGTCCAACTCTTGATAATGTGCTACCCATGTTTTTATAAGTATGTGGTATAAATTGAGATGTATGCCCTCCAGGTTTTAATTCCTCATGAGTTTCTGGAACTGGGAAGAAATCTTCTTTAGAAGGAGGTCCAAATAGTCTTCCAGTAAATGTTTCCTTACCCTTAATGATTTTCTTATTTGGGTTTAAGACCTTTGCGTCTTTTGTATTATATTTCTTAGTCCTCTTTAAAAATATCATCTTTATAAATTGGAAGACCTCCATAACGTTTTTTAGTACTTGGTTTAAAATCATCTTCTTGAGCTATTATTTCTAGTAGTCTAGCCTTCTTCTCATCTGATAACTGAGTTTCTTAGGTAAACTTTGATTATATCTCTCACCATCTTTTCTTCATTTTTCTTTCATTCTTTCCAATGAAGCCCCTTCTACTTTTTTATCTGGTCTCTTTAAAGCTGTTTTAATGTTTACCTTAAATTTACGTGAAAAACTTATCTTCTTATTATTAATATTTTTAGAAATACTTGTTTTTAAGATAGATTTTCTTGTACTATGTTTATCTAAAACTACAATCAGGGCCAAAACCTTTTGGACACTTGTGAATTTTTCACAAGTTTAATAGATTTTTTCATGTTTTCGCCCTCCCCTCTCCCCTAATTCAATGTTGACGATCAACTGAGATAAAAAATATAATTTGCAAGTTTTTGGGGATCTTTGTAGTCATCAACATTGAATTAGGGGGGCGGGGAGAGTGAATACATTGAAAATTTGATTAAAAGGTCGAAAATTGACAAGTGTCCAAATAGTTTTTGGCCAAGATTGTACTTTCTTTTTAAGTTGAGAATTTAACTTATCTAAAACTACTTTCTTCTTACCTAAAACTTTTTTCTTTTCAAGTTGAGAATTTAACTTATCTAAGGCTACTTTCTTCTTATTTTTAAAATCTTTCATTTTTTGGTCTTGCGCACGTGTAATAGTATTTTCTGCAAACTTAATTTCTAATCTTTTAGGTTTCATTTGAGTAAGATTTTTAGGAGTAAAATCCTCATTAATAGTTTTCATGATTCTTTCGCCTATTTCTTTATAAATATTTCTTATATTATCCTTAGTTATTAGTACATAAACCTCAGAACTAACCATATTACCTTTTTCATTTTCAAATAATAACTCTAATTCTATTATAATTTCAAATTCATTACCTAATAATTCTTTAAGTAACTTATTAAGAATATTCTTAGTATTATTTTCCATAAGCCATTTTCTTATTTTAATATTCTTTCTTATTTCTAAAGAATATGTTTTAAAACTCATTTTATTAATAAGCTTTTTCTTTAAATTTTCTGGGTAAAACTCATTTTTAAAAATTGATTTTTTAACGTTCTCGGGAAATATAGAAGTACTCATAATTTTCTCTCTACTTATATATGCTGAATTAACCACCTGATTCCTTCAAAAACGTATTTCTGAATATATTAGGAACCTCAGAAAATTCATTCAAAATGGCGGCAAAGTATATTTTTCTATTACAATTTTGCTGAGTCAGCATAAAAATCGGGCCCAGAAAAGCTTATTAAATATGCATAATAGAAAATATAAGGATGCAAAATAAAAAATGTATTTCTGAATATATTTGGGACCTCCGAAAATTCATTCAAAATGGCGGCAAAGTATATTTTTCTATTACGATTTTGCTGAGTCAGCATAAAAATCGGGCCAGAAGTGAGGTTTTCACACTACTTTGAAGGCTTAGAATTATTTAAAAGTTTGTATAACTCGTTCGTAAGATTGGTCGGCAAAACTCCGCTTTTCCGTTTGTTCTTTGGTTTACAATTATTGAAAATTTCAATCAATTCATTTTCAAAATTGGGAGAAAATTATCTATAAGGTGAAAAAGCCATTTCTTTTTCTTAACATATTGTTTGAACTCCTTCATAATCTTCAAAATGATCAGTAATGTTTTTTAGTATGTACTCCAATTTATTTTCTATACATTTTGGAAAAGTATTTTTGGCGAATTTACTTTCAAAAAATATGTCTTCGTTTGATTTCTTTTGGTAAAATTTTTCCTATAATAATCGATATAACCATTTTCAAAATCGAAAATACATCCTTGAAATATTTCTGTTGAAAAAATCACACATTCATTATCATTATAATTAAATACGTATTTGTTTTTATTTTTTATTGTAAAAAATTACCTCGATATGCACTTGTGTTTCTTTGGCCATTGTATTTATTGAAATAAAAAATAATTGTGTGATCACTGGGTTATAAAACAATGGGTGCAAAATTGTGTTGAAAAGATTCACCGCTCGTAACGTTAACATGCAAATGCATAAGAGTGGAAAATTGCGATCATATTGATATTGATATTGATACAACAGATTCGGGAAAAATACCGATGCCATTAAAGAAAGAAAAGAACAGTAGTTGTTGTTGCTGTTGTGGAAAATGGCGCCTCCTCACAAGTTTAGGGATGAAGAAATTCAAAAACTAGTTAGTATTTTTAAACGTGCTAAGAATGATGAAGGAATATCTGTTGATACACCCGATGCAAATTTTGAGGCAACTTTTTTACATGAGAACATTCAGTTGGAATTGAGAGAAGTTGTTTATAATTAAAGTTGAAAAAAAAAACTTAAAGATTTGCCTCAGTTTTTGCAAAGTTTAAGAAATGTTTTTCAATATTTTATAAATCTTGCACGACTATTGTCTTCATCAGATAACGATAGCGTACGATTATATTTTTCTAAGTTTCCGAGAACACGTTTTTCAACGCCTTTTGTGCGCATTGGAGATTTAGATGAAGATTTGTTTTTAGATGTTTTTTCTAATTTTATGGAAAGTAATAACGAAGAGGTATTGGATAATGACTGGTCAACTGTAGTTTCTGTTTGGATTGTACCTAAGAACGAAAATGCAAAAAATCGAAATTTAATGTGAAGCAAAAGAAAAATCAATTTTATAAGTTTTTACATAAGAACGACAATGGAGGTGCTAAAGTAAATTATCCATGACAACAATATAATAGAGAAGTTCGAAACGGCGTGTTTCAAATAAGATTGGGTGGTTTTTTGATTAAAAATTGTTGTTTTGTTTTAACTTTATTAGTCGGTAAAAGTTTTTTATTTAAAGATGAAAAATCTGTTTGTTACAATCGAATTTAAGTTTAGAATTAACTGAGCTTTTTACCGAGGACAATATACGTGATGTATGTCGTAAAGGTTGCGTTGGAGAAGGATTTGTATATATTAATGAAATTCAAAAGACTTATGACAATTATTTGAAAAATGACGATATCGATCTGTTTGTTTTTTCATAAAAATATTATGACCATCGTGTACAATTTTCAAGTAGATAATGATAAGAATTTAACACAATTATCTGATAAAATAATCTTTTTGTGGTTGAACGACAAACATTACAATGTTATTTTATCGCCAAAAACCTTTTTGAAAATAAACAGAAAATGCTTTTGTTTTCGATGTATGAAATATTATAAACACTACGAAGATTCACGTTCGCATGTTTGTCTTTTGAAGTCGTTGTGTATGAAATGTTTTTCCAATGCTAATGGGTGTGAGAAGCAGGGTGATTTTCTAATGAAATGTTCAAATTGTAATATTTTATTTGAGAATCGTGAGTGTTTTGAAAAAAATATATTTCATTGTATTTTTTTAAGTTCAAAACGAAATCAAAAGATTACACCTTGTCAAAAGATGATGTTTTGTCAAATGTGTTATAAAATTGTGCCGCGTTTTACTTTTATTAATAAAAACAACTTTGTTTATCATAACTGTGAAAAGAGATTTTGCTACCATTGTAAGAAAAAATTACCTAAAGTGCACGGGTGTTTTTCTTTGACTTTGAGACAAGAATCGATAAAAATGCTTACATGATACCGTTCTATTGCATTGTTCAAAAAGTTTGTGCATTATGCAATAACATACCCTTTGCAAGAAATTACGATAAGTTTTTGCCGTACATATAGGATTATTGTTGCGACATATCTATAGATCCTGTGGTATGTTGCGGCTATCAACAGTATGTTTTTGAGGAACAAACTGATTTGTCCGTTGTGAAACAATTAGTTGATTTCATTATGAAACAGAATGATTCCATTTGGATCGCTCATAATGGTGGACGTTTTGACTCTGTTTTTTTTGCTTCGTCAATTATTAACGATTGAAAATATCAAACCAAAAGTAACAATGAACAGCAATCAAATAATAATGATGACAATAGATGAAATTAATTCGTGTGTTTTTGATAGCTATGTATTTTTAAGCATGAAATTAGTACAATTTCCAAAGCTTTAGGTATAGAAAATCTGTGCAAGGGTTATCATCCTTATAAATTTACGAATTTGGATTATATAGGGCCGATGCTATCTATAGAATATTTAGATATTCCTGAGCACGAATATGACACATCTAAAAAACGGTATGATGAATAGTGTAAAAAAATTTATGTATTTTGCAACGTGATTTATTATTACTGTAGATCGGATGTTGATATACTGAGACGTGGGTGTTTGATATTGAGTCGATTAATTTTTGAAATAACTCATGTTATGCCTTCTTATGATAAACATGTTCTACGATAGCTTCTTTGGCTTTAAAAATATTCCGTACAAATTTTTTGCAAAAAGAAACAATAGCTCAACTTCCAGCTAGCAGATATTGCGGAAATGTGAATCAAAGCTTGATTGCACTGTGTTGGTTGAGTGATATTCGGGAGAAATTACAAACGGAAAGCCATTCTCTCAACAGTCGATTGTCCAAGCATGGTAATGTAAAATTTTAGGACGATATGTAGATGGTTTTTGTACAGAGACGAACACAGTGTATCAGTTTTTCGGTTGTTTTTATCATGGTTGTAGTATGTGCTACAGTGATAATGATTATAATGTTTTAGATGACAGTGTTATTTACTTGAGAGAAAGAACTTTTATTTTGTAGATCAATTTTAAAAAAATGATATAATGTTGTTTATAAGTGGAAATGCGATTATTTAAGTAGCACTCATTGTACGAAGAGTGACTTGATGTTTAAAAAATGCAAATTTTTCGACCAACTGCCTTTAGATCCTCGTGATGCGTTGTTTGGCGGGCGTACATCGCCCGCGCGTTTATTTTGGACATCATCAGCAATATCCAAGGCTTACTATTGCAGCATTTGTAACAAGTTATGCATGATTGGAATTATTTGAGATATTAAATAGATTAAAGGAACGCGTATTGTATTACGATATCGATTCCGTTATTTACGTTTGCAACGACGATGATTCGTTGATAACAACTGGGGGATTATTTGGGCGACTTCACTGATGAATTGAACAAGGTTTTACAGAAGATGATACGGGTGGATTTCCAGTTTTTGTAGTTCTGGTCTGAAATCATATGCTTATATTACCAGGAAAAATAAGGAGGTTATTCGGGTAAAGGGCTTTACTTTGAAACGTGATGCTAAAGAAAAAATCACTTTCAATTCGATTAAAACGTGCATAAAAGATTGAAAACAAAATCTTGAAATAGTATATAGGGATAAAATTACACGCACTAATCAACAAAATATTATGGTTTGCGATAAAATTAAAAAATTTCAATTTACTTTTGATAAACGAGTTGTGCTACCTGATTTTTCCACTGTACCATATGGCTTTCGATAATGGAACACTAACTTTGGCAGCTTTCTTGTGTGTGCATTCTAGTGTCGGGGTTTTTGGATGATTAAATGTGTATTGTTGAGAATCATTCATGCTTTTATATCCATAGTGGTTACTATAAAAGTCTGTGGTTTTTCAAATGTAAAACAAGTATTTCTTTTTGAATTTTTTTACTATTGCACCTTTGTTTTGCTTTTTATCATTTGTTTTCTTTAATGTTTTGCAATCGCGCATTACCATCTGGAAATTTTCTTTGAATATATTTGGTTATTGTTTTTTTCATTTTTTCCTTTCACAAATCCGGTATTTTTTCATGAAGTTTTGATTGGTATTTTGTTTTTTACAAGTTTTTGATGCCATTTTCTAAAATATTTTTTGACTTCTTGCCTTTTACGAAACCAAGATTTTTCCACAAAGTTTTTGATTTGTATTTTACAATTTAATCCAATTCTCTAAAATACTTTGTGATTTGCGTGTAGTTCGTGCTTGGATGTTGCATGGGTTTTGAAAGACAACAGGACGTTCTATGTATTTCAACAGTAATGTCTTGTGTTTTCTTATTCCGTTGACATATTTTCGATATATTTCTTGTTTTTGTTTTGATAATTAACAGGTTTGCTCGAGTTCTTTCTATTTGTGCGTATAAAAGTTTGCACATCAAAAATTACACACTTTTCCTTTATTTGCATTGCAAAAGAAAGAAAAAAAAATGTTTTCTAATTGGTTTTTCTCCGCAGTTTTTGTTTTTTAGCTTTCTTTAAAAATTATTAAGGAATTTTGTTGAAACGGTTTTCTATTCATTTAATTTCACCGCATAAGTTGATTGGCTTTTTGTTATCTCAGTTTTCTTTGTTTTTTTCAAACTGAAAGTATTTTGTTGTTCTCTTTTTGTTTGTTTAGGGCAGAAATCAAACATTTTCTTCTTTTCTTTAGTGTTTGTCGAGTGTAACAGAAAAGAAGGGGTTTTTTTAACAAATTGCTTGTGGAGAGTTATTTGTGTCCACAGAAGTTTTTCCAATTTTTCTTTGTTTTTTTACTGCACTGGTGGTCTTGGTATTTTTAAAAAGCAAGTGACTACAAAATTACCTTAATTTTTTTTTTGCTTCGGAGATGTTCGTTACAATAACATGAAAGGTTTTTGTAGGTATTTTTTTGTAAACTGCATTTTTGTTAGCATTTTTGTTTCATGATGTATTTTTTTGTTGAACAATACATGTTTCGTGGTTTTTTGTTTAGAACTCCTTTGACGGGTTGCATCTTTTTTTTAATTTTGTGGAAGAATAGGTTGCGTCTCTTTTTTTTTGGCGTGAAATTTTGTTTGTTAACATTGCTTTGCTAATTCTTCTGCGACTTCGTTTTAAAAAATGTGTCGTGATTTTTAAAAATTCGTTATTCAATTTGCCAACTTATATGTTGTTAATGTACGGCGATCACGTTCTTTCCAGGGTTTTTTGACGGGCTAGGTGAGCTTAAACTTACCAATTGATGTGCACAACAATGACACGCTTACTTTTGTATTTTTTTGGATGCTGCAAAGTGAGTTTAAAATTAGCACAAAGTTCTTCTTGTTATTTTAAAGTTTCCTTGGTTTCAGTGTACTTGTACGAATTTCTTTTTGGATAACATGTTGCCGTGTTGTTATTGTTTTCCTTACGGATTTTGTGATTTTCATTTGCACTATGTAGGGCTATTTTTTCTCTTTTTGGAATTCTCAACTAAGGAAATTTCATGGATTTTTTCTTGAATGATGCTTTTTTATCCATACTATTCCACATTTTATCAATACTTTTGTGGCTTGCTTACATTTGTTGCATAGTTTACAGCATCCAATCGCTTTTATTTGTTTGTTGTGCAGTTATATAGCATCCAGTCACTATCTTGACATTTCGATCTAAATTTGATGGTTTTATGTCTCTGTGTAAAATTTCAACTCAATTTTTGGTTTTAAATTTCTGTGTACAACACTTCAACTCATTTCGACTTGTTTCTTTTGGCTACTTTTTTATATTATTTGTTTTCATTTGTCGTGCATTTTTTCAGTTTTCTGGATGTAACTCTTCTTTTTTTTTTTTCAAAGCAGTCTCCAACCCCTTGATCAACTCTTTCTTGCAACGGAATTTTCGAATTTTTGTTTTTGTCATTCGCTTCCTTTTGGCTTTTTGCATGGCTGATGGAATTTTCAAGTTTTTGCTTTTTGCCGTTATATTCACTTGATTGTTTTTTTTTCATTTCATTTGTTTTGGCTTTTTTTTCGATTTTTTGCATGGCAAATTGTTTTTTCATTTTTTGTTTCAAGTGATTCGTTTTCGAAGCATTGCTTTTGATTTTGTTTGTTCGCTTTCGATTTTTTTGCATGGCAGATAGTCGTTTTCTGATGATGCATTTTGAACATTCAAACCATCATCCTCTTTTCTCAGAACAAAGTTTATTTAAGATTTGTCTCCTCTATTTTATTCGAAATAAATCCCTTGAATCATTGGTATGAGTTTATGATGATAAAGGTGTGCCGGGTAAAAAAAGTGACCATTTTGTTCTTGATAATGGGCCGTTTTTTTCTATATCTTTGTGCAAGTAGAGTTTTTTTGTAACGATATTTTGCATAATGGAAAATAAGTAAAATCGATTTTTAACTATCGTTTCGATGGTTTGCCTTAGGATTTTTGGACAACAGGAGAGCGTGTGATCTTTTGTTGTTTTTTTTTTCGAAAAAATCTTCCATCCACAATGCTAAAATCATAGACGCGGTTTTTTAAAAATCTTAATCTCTTGCAATTGTTTTATTTGTTTTTTGTGCTTTGGTGATGTATTGCATGTTTAATGGCGATTATATGTTTTGTTCCTTTTTGTATTGGAGAAATGGAAAAAAAATCTTTCTGTATTTCTCTACTCTTATTTTTGTCTTTTTCTTCTATGTTTTTTTGCAATAACAATCTTTTGTTTTCGTCTTAGATTAGCGAAATTAAAAAACGTCAGATTCCATTTTACCATCCTTTCATGACGATATGTGGTCCTTCTCAATCTGGAAAAACGTTTTTCATTACGAAAATGATTGAAAATAACAACGAAATGATTTCGCCGCCAGTTCAAAAATTGATTTATTTGTATTCGGCTTACCAACTGACTTATGACGATATGAAAAAACTGATTGATGAATGCAAAGATTTTTCGTCTTTTAAAATCTTATGAATTTATCGACTGTAAAAAGGGTGTTCTGACCATCGAGACGTTGAATAATAAAAAAAATGAATCCAGAGAAAACCTGTTAGTTGTAATGGACGATTTAATGGTACTTTCCACGTTTAATAAAACGAATTTGGATAACTTTAACAATATTGCGACTTGAGACAGTCATCATTACAACATGTCGTTCGTGTTCGTCTGTCAAAATATCAACTACAGAAACGGACAGTTGCAGACGCTATGAATTAACAGTCATTATTCGGTATTGTTTGTGAACTTATTGGATCACCGAAACATGATGATGATGGGACAAAATCATCAAATGCCGAAAGAAGTAATGGATCAAATATCGAGGGACCTTTATGCAAAGAAGTACAGTTACGTTGTGTTCGACGCGCATCCGAAGAACTACAGTAATACGAGAATACAACGGGACGTTTTTCCTGACAATGACACTATAATTTACGATGTAGAAAATAATTGAGATTTATAATAATAATAATGATAAAAGAATGTGACGGGTCATTTTTTCCAGATAATAACACTATAAATTTACAGTGTAGAAAATAATTAAGATTTATTTAATAATAACAATAAATAATTACAGCAAATTTGTTTGTTTGATTTCTTGCACTTTTGTTAGTAGATGTTCACTATGGGTGTTCGGAATATTTGCACGATTAAAACTCTTAGCATTTGTTCGTTTTCCATTAATTTGTAGGATTGCAATACGGTTTGTCGAATGCTTAAGTATTTGTTGGCGTGGCATTTTTTGGATATAAACAACGAACACTATATGCCGCATGTTTTTGATATGACACTTTGACGTTGATACTTTGCATAATTTTTCCATTTGAATGCTTGAAAAATTCTCGCCAATAGTTTTTACCGTAAAATGAAATATCGTTTGCATAACTATTGAAATAAGCGATTTCGTTGTGTTTTTTCCTAATAGCAGTCCAATGCTCTTCGTGTTTGTCCTCTTCGTCCATGTTCCATATCCAACAACAAATGTCAATTACTTTGGGTTTAATATTTGCAGGGTATGTGCCCAGAAAATAGGGTACGGTTACGCGGTTATTTTTTAGTATTTTATCTAAATCATCGGTATTTAAATATCTGTTAATGAAGCAACGAAATTTAATCGTCATTAAATGTGAATCGAATCTTTTTTCTTTTTGAAATCTTCTTAATCTTCTTTTACCTCTTTCTATGGAGTCGAGTGTGTGTTGACTCTAATATTTTCTAGGTGTATTTCCGGGTGTGCTCTGAAATCTTTCTATATTTTCTTTTGCTTTTCTTATTGAATTTCGAATTTCCTGACTGTCGAAAGATGTCAACGGTTCTGGTTCATCGTATAATTTAATGATTTTTTTCTAATTTTTTCGTTATTAATATATGATCTGGGTAGATTTATGGAATTAAATCTGCGTAAAATGGAATCTGAACCTTTATCGGTTAAATTGAAATTTTTTTTCCGCGTGCATGAAAAATCTTTGAGACTATCCTCTTGAGTTATATTGTATTTTCTTCCTCTAATTTTAATTCTGCCGTCAAATAGTTCGACTTTACCTTTGAAATATTATCTCAATTTATTTCAACTGTACTCCACCAAACCTCTAGCAGCGCCAGCGGCTGGTTATTCAGTGTTACTGCCTGTTTCGGCCCCTTTACTTTTTTTAGAATCTAAAAAGTTTTGCCTTGATTTTACGTAATTCATTTTTTTCACTCCTAATAATTCGGGCAACTCGTTTTTTTGCAATGTTTCATAATTTTTTATTAATTCTAATTGCAACGAATTATTATTTACCTCTTTCATTAAAGCATCCTCTTTTTTTTCTTTCGAAAGCAACGTTAACAGTTCGTTGAATTTTTCAGTGTTCACCAGTTGTAATTTCTCCACTGTCGTACTCATTTTGCAAGGGTTGTGCTTTCTTCAATTCTTTCAGTACTTCTTTAAAGTATTGGTGAAGATAATGATTTTCAATAAAAGTAATTTTTCTTTCATTTTGTTTCATTTTTTTTCGAATAATTTTCTTCAAGATATTTTCATTTAATTTATCAATTTTGAAATTTGGAATTTCGTTTTTGCAAATTAATTTTGACTAAATCATTAAATTTTTATCGATTTTTCCCGTGTAATTTTCGTTTCGTTTCTTTAGACTTGATGATAAAAAATTTCGAATTGACGGTATGAATTTATTTCTTTTTTTTAAATTTTCTTTGTGTTTAAACTTATTGTATTCTAGCAACTGTCTCAAAACATTTTTTATCATTAAATCGTTCCCGGAATTTTCATCGTAAGCTTCGTCGTCTGCATCGGAGGAATCGGAAACCGACAAAGACGATTTAATTGCGTCATCGCTATAAACATCCAAATAATACTCGTCGTCTTCATCATCGTTTTTGTCGTCCTCGTCGCGTTTGTCAATTTTATTTTCATCTATCGTTTCTTTGTCGTTTTTAATCTCTTCTTTTTCTCCTTCATTATTGTTACTTTCTTCTTCAGAAATACTTTCTTTTTGTTTTATTTCATCCATATTTTGATATTATGGGTCGTATATGTAAAGTTGGACGTTGCAAACTGGTTAAATCATCAATGGGGTTGTTCAAATATCTACGTTTTCTTTTATTACACTTTCGTCTACGAATAATACAAGTTCTACAATTCATCTTTACTCACGAACAAACTAATTTAAGATAAATGAACATTTCTTTTGTTAATATATGCTTCGCATTTTTTTCCTATTTTTTAAAACGTAAACATTGTTCGCGGTGTGGTATTATAGGCAAATTTAATGCAATTTCTAAATTCGCCGATAAGTAATATTTGCATATCTTTGCCCACTGCATTCACTAAATTCCATTCGACGCTTACTTGACCAGTGGTCGTATTTGGTAAAACCTTATTGAAACTATCTTTGTTTTCAGCTAAATCTATGGTGATCATACAATGATCGGTTAAAAATTGATCGTACGAAAATGGCATATTGCAATATTCAAAAGGCAATACTTTTTGCAGAGCTCGATAAGCATCTTTTAAACTCTCATAAACTAGATGAACGATTCCTTCGTTTATATGAACTTCAAATCGAGAAAAGGCCACCAATTTGAATCGAAAGGGATTAGAATTATAAGTGCCATTATATCTGTTCGGTTTATATAATATGGTAAAAAGATGTGTCGGTCTCGACCCGTTGAATATGTTATTATGTTTTATGTACTGCGTTTCGTCGGCCACAGGATACAACACGGCCCTGGATTGAAACACATATTTTGCAAGTTCTCGATTCTCTCTTATCATCATATAGTTAATGGCTGTGACAAATTGTTGTCTGGGTTTAAACATGGGAATTATCTGCTGAAAATCTTTCAACGAAATATCCGAAGCGCCGCACGTTGCCACGGCACCGAAAAAATATTTGTGTTTGGCGGCACGAGATAATTGAATTTTTAATTCAAAATCGATGGGAAAAATGCTTCCTTCTCCGGTTTCATTAAAACAAGTCCTGTCGAAAATGTCAATGCATTCAAATTGTTTGTTATTCGTCAATTTTAATCGCTCCGCGGCACCTTGATTAATGCAGTCAGCATGAGTCATGTCTTCTAATTGAGCAATACTATTCAATATATCATCAGCTCCAGAGGGAGTATTATGATATGCAGCGGTAATTTCAGCTGTTTTAAGATATTGATTGCGAATTTTGCCCATCAAATGACGAACGTAACCTATTTAATTATCGGCATTATTAGACATGTTTATCATTTCTTGATTCACGAATACGTTAATTTGATCCCACATGGTTCGTAAAGGACTAGATTGCATGCAAGTGATAACATTTTCTGCTGCTCGATTAGCGGTATTTGCGATCGTAACGATATCTATTTTAGCGTACAAGACAGCCTCGTCCATCTTAAAAAGACCGTACTCATTCGCGCGATGATAAAATGTATAATCGGTTGCCGTAACATCGTTATTCGGTGACAAATTGAAAATACCTGTTCTCAAATCGACGTAGGTTGTGATTTCAAACTGAAACTGCCTCTTTGTCTTCTTCTTCTTCTTCTCCTTCTATGTCTACCTCTAGGCATTCCCAACAAGTTTTAAAACACGCGGATCAAGTGATTTTGCACCACCACCGACACTGCATTTTCATTTCTTACTTGGAACGGGATCTGAGGGTAGATTATTTTTTGGAATCGGAAAGCTATGATTCAAATTTTGAGGGGGAGCTATACTTTCTTCCCTAGCCTTTTCAAAAACGGACTGTCTATAATTACAACCAATTAAATTTGTATTTTTATATCTGTACACCAAGTATTCGCCTTTTAATAATTTTTTAAAAAACTCTACATTATATGCTTTTTTCATCTTCACACCATAATCGTAAACTAAATTGTATTTTTTCATTTAATATATATAAATCTGCATTATCATATTTCAGCCAAAACAAAACATTTTTGTCAATGTATTTTTTATTATTAATTAAATAATTCGGCAAGAATTTTTCATCCATATTTTGTAAACTTGATTGATTTTTTTCATCAAAATAAAAAAACAAATAGTTTTCGAACAATACATATTGCGTTCCCGCATTGCATGCGACATCTTTGTCGTGATGTAAAATACTGTCGTCGATCGTAACCCATTTACCAACGGGAATATTCGTAATTTCCAATTGACCAAAGTCAATCTTTTTACAAAAAAATAATGTAAACGAACCTTGTATATTTTCACATAATATTTTTTCAATTTTAAAATAGATTTTCCTTCTACTTAACTTATTAGTTTTATAAATCGAAAATGGATGATGAACATCCCATTTTTAACTTTTAATTCGCCATCACTCACGAATAATTTCACGTCAATCATATTTGATTCTGCATTCCAAAGACATCACGCCAGACTCAAAATTAATCAGTTCATTTCGTAAATTATATAAGGTGATATGAAAATCCGTTATAACACCTTTGATTAATTTTCTTCTGATATTTACAGATTCGTATACGAAAGTTTCACCTCTTCCTTGTCCTTTGATTTGCATGGGTGCAGTTGTTAATAATTTCGATTAAGAATCGCCGACTATAGATTTTTCCATTTGATCGCAATAAATTAAGATATGATTTGGGCTATCCGTAATGTCGGGTAAATAGAGCATAATCTTTTCTGTCATAAAAATGTCTCTATTTCCTTTCTGTTTTTTTCGGATTTGTATAATTTTCATTTGTATTAATGTAAACATCGATTAAATTACCGTCGTCTAAACCCACCATGTAGGCTAATTTTTTTTAAAATGTCATTTTTGCAATAGTTTTGCCACCATTTTTTTCCATACTAAACGTCTTTTTATTTACTCCCATTTAAAAATATGTTTTATCAGCATTAAAATGAAATATAATTTTTCCAAATTCAGACAACTCCACCGAAATATCGTATGGACTTAAACAAGCATGCATGTGAAAAACCAAATCCTCTACAGCATAAATACCATCCAGAATCACAAACTTAATTACTTTTAACGTAAATTGAGGTTCGCCTGAATTTATTTTTCTAAAATAACCATATGTATATTCAAGAGTAAACCAACATTCATTGAGCAGAATATTTCAAGTTGTTAACAGATAAGTTACCTTCAATACGCTAATGTAACCTGCTTTAGTTTCACAATTGATAGGCACGGGTAACGTCATCGTAAAATCATTAGTGTAATTCGTACCTCCGATTTTATTCTGACAATTACTCATAAATGTAACGTTCATGTTGATTAAATCTTCTTTAATTCTCCTCTGTAAAATATACCTTTTATAATCTCATTATCATCGTCTTTAATCAAATAAGTAACAGGGTTAGTTATATAAACCTTATCAATTTTAAATATCTCATTTTTCTATCTTCTCAAACTGGATTTTTCAAATTTATTATTTTTAGCTCTGGAAATTTGCACTTCATGTCCTTTTTTAAATAATTTTTTAACAGGCAAGGAAAAATTCAACATGTTTTTAAATTTTATTTCTTGCTAATATGTTTTCCATCGATATAAGCATCCTTTGGAGAAAGACCGAAAATTCCATGATTAGGAGACTCGTTATATTGCTCTACAATAGACGGCAAATATTGTACGTATCTACTTCCACCCAAATCGGTCAGACTACAACGAATCATAAGTTTGATTGTTTGAATGAATTGTTCTGCATGACTTGCCTTCACCTCTCTAATATACATGTCAAATACAACAAAACCGTATTTTCTACTCAATTCATTGCGAATTTTTTGAAATTCAGTTCCTTCGTCACATTGAATTTCTTTGGGATTTCCTTTATTTTCCAGCAATACCTCTTTAAATTTTTTTTCACAATTTCACTAGTTTTATTCTTTAACAATTTCACAAAAGCATATCGAGTAGCCACATCAACACACACCAACAAATAATGACAATTATTATTATATCTTGATAAATCATTTAACTCAGCTAATTTAATGCTCCATTGTGCATTTTTTAAATCTTTTTTTTGTAAACGTTTATAATTTCTAAACACTCTATCATGGAAAGAATACGATTGTTGCTGTTGCTTATCATCGAACATTTTTTCTTTCAAAAGTCTAGAAGCTTTTGCAATCAAATTAATATCTACAACAACATCATTCTTTCTTTTTTGCTTCATCATTTACATTCAATTACCTACAAAATAATTACAAATACATTAAATTAAAAATCCAATGTAAATCCTCCTCGCTTATACTCTGATATATATCGCAAACAATATCGAGTTTTAAATCACCAACAATTTCTTTTTCATATAACATAATACATTCCTTAATACCTTTTCCAGATTTTTTCATATATTTAAATGAATTAAATCAACATGCCTGTACCTCTACATCATCCAAAAATTTATTATATTTTCTTCTGTTTTTACTCGCCAACGATCCATTATCCAACATTACACTATTGCCTCTTTTTTTTCGTTGTGGATGTCATGGACCTGGTCCTTGTTGTTGTTGCATCTAAAACAGACTGCCTAAATTCTTTCAACAATTGAGATGCTTCAGTAAAGTTCTATTTTTTGGAAATATGAAATGTTCCATTGTAATCATCACACAATGTCATCGACTTTTTCACCTGCATAACTTTAGTAAGAATTATATCAGGATCTGGAACTTGAGCATCTTGAAATACTTCTTCACCACTCGACTCATTAGTTTCCGTTCCAACTTCACGAGCAAATTCATAAACACCGGGCAGATTTCCTTTTCGAATAACCAAATGTGTACTTTGATTTTTCCAATTTTTACCTTTGGTTATCACCCAGTATATATCATCTTTCAAATAATTTGCTTTCCACATTGTCTTGAGATTTTCAAAATATATGAAAAAACTGTCAAATTCATCACAAATTACACTCATGGATTGAGTAGCACATACAGCATTAAGTTTCTCGACCTTATAAGCCGTACTGAGGTAAATTTTTTTTGAGTCGTATTATACCAAATAACTTTGTGCTTGTTGTCAACGGTACTGGCAATAATTTTAGCGTATCTGGTACCATTTTGCTTCTTGTAAGCTACACGTTCGACATCCGACATGATGAAAACGATATGTTAAAGCTCTAAATTCAGTGACTTATGTACTTGTTTTTAAAAAATTTTAATTTTAAAAAACGAAATTGTCAATTACATTATTCTTTTTAATAATAATCCCTTTCCAAGAGAACAAATTCATCCAAATATATTTCTCTAAAATCAAAAATGTTTACACATCGTCCTTGCATTAAATACCTTAAATTTCTCACCGTTATTTTTTCACAAAATGATTCCAAATAACAATGATTATTAATGTGATCCTTATGACATCCACAAAACTCGCTATTACATTTACAAATTAAAAACTTTAAAAATTGGTTTTGTATTTTGTCGTAATTTCCACAATTTAAAAGCCGAAAAATGGCATAATTATATTCCATAGGAATAACTGTATTCCTTACGTATACTAAAACAAGTGTAAGATGTAGTGGCATAAAAAGGTCTTTGAACCCTTTGAATTAATATTAAATCTTCATCACTAGCTACATTATAATTTACATTATCATAAACGTAAAAAAACTTGTTCTTTAGTATTAAAAGGAATTATACAAGGAAAAAGATAGTCATTGTCAACACATATTTGATCTTTGCACCATAACGTCTTATCTCTTAGTTTATAACCATCCATACTAATACCTTGTTTTTTAATACCTATTTGTTTTAAATCATCAGAACTTTTCACATCTAAATCCAACATTGATTTTTTTACTTTCAAAACACTCACCTGTGGACCCAATCTTCTTGTTGTTCCATAATAATAAAGGTCTATAGAACTATATATTTTATGAACTATCTTTCATTTATCATAATCATTTTTGTCATGTAATATTGAATATAATTGGTAACCATCCTGAGTTTTAGCTATTTTTGTTTCATTACTCGTTCTTAAAATAGGTAAACCGCCACCATGTACAGACATTGGCGCCCTGTAGTTTCTATTACTTTTTGTTATAATTGTATGCTTATTTTCATTCACATAATAAATTCTAAGAAATTTTGCGGCAATCCTCTTCTCCACATTCATTTTTACAAATGAAAAAAAACAAAACGATATTACGCATTATATATTTACAAACATTTATTTGTTAAAAAAGAAATTCTTCACATATATTTTCTAAGTACATTTCCACAACTTTGACAACAACATAATAGGTTATCACTACAACGACAATACTCATTTATTTCATTGAGTATTTTTTTTATAAGTTCAAAAATATAGCATTAAAAATACAAATTGTGAATTTAGAAAATATCCCTCACAATACCATGTTTGACCAATTGTATCTACAAAATCTAAAACGGTATCTCTTAAATCATGTTTGCCTTTTTCCTCTTTACCCCAAACTATATTTTGTAATTTTGGTAAAAACTCATCTTCAAAATATTTCAATATGTACTGCAAATCAGCTTCTAATTGAATAAACTGCATTATCTCATTATCCTCACAATCGCAACCTACTTCTTTTATTCTAATCACGGGTTTCTTATACCAACCCCTATCAATTTCTACTGGAAACCTGTAGAAAATGATCTCAAAATTTATATGATGTTTTCGGTTTGAAACAACAACAAATTTTCCCAACATTCTTGCTACTGCTTGTTCCTTGTGTTTATTAAAAACCAAACAATTTTCAACAAATATCAAGTACTGAATATCAAGAAACACTCTATTAAAATAAACTGTATCAAGTCCACTTGGTCTAATAAAACCATTCATGTTCATAAAATGTCTATAAATCTTATTGTCTTGATCATCAAACGCATGCACTACAAGTCTCTCTGTATCATGTACCAGAGGCAAAACGATCGGGAAACGTTTCTCCATTGTTTCAGTACATCACTTCTTCTCGTAATTCGTTAAAAACACTCTCTAATACTTTCCCATCAAGAAATAATATCCACTTTTCTGGATTTCCCTTATGTTCAAGATGACAGCCTCGAATTAAAGCAGCAACATGACAACAAATTTTCACCCACGAAATACTGTATACGCAATGGTTGATTTTACAGTCTGGCAAATGTGGTAAATTGTGATTCAAATGCTCTTTCCAATATCTTTTACGAAAGCCTTCGAATTCCTCACGAACCCAATTAATATTAACAGATTCATCCCCCTTACTAATAGCCAATAAAAATTTGGCCCAAAACAAATTCACTATTTCTTTTTTTTTCTTGTCTTGTAACTGATTTCACTTTTATTCTTACAAGAAAACTTTTCACCTCAAAAATCAAAATCCAACTAACAATCAGCCACACACAAATGGAAATTTATATTTTCAAAATTTAATTACATCATCTTAAAAAATGTCAATCTTGTTTTTTTGAAAATAAAATCCCCAGCATTTTATTTTCTGAAAAGAAAATTCGCTTTAGACTTGTAAAATGTCTATCAACCTGCATTTTTATTTTGAAAAATAAAATCCCAGCATTTTATTTTCCAAAAAGAGAATTCGCTTTACACTTGTAAAATGTCAATCAACTTGGATTTTTATTTTGAAAAAATAAAATCCCAGCAAGGCTAATTTCATGGCATTTTGACTTTAAAAACAATTTTAAAATGGGAAATTCGTGTCACTCATAGGAAAATTCATGTGATATCATCATTTGAATTAATATATAGAAATTATTTTACCAACACTATAAAAATGATTTTAAAAGCAGAAAATCAGTTAGTCAGAATCCAAAAGCAATGGAAAAAAACAACCAAAAAAATTGGAAACTAAAATTTTTAACAAGTACGAAAGACGAGTCAAATAAATTCGAAGACTTTTGGGAGTTCAAAAAAAAGTTTAACAAGGATCGTACATTCGAACAATTATTAAAATATTGGAGAGAATATTTGACTTCCTTCGACGATGACGACGATGATGAACTTATAGAAGAAGATTCCATAAATAAGGTAAACATATTCTTGTCTTTTTTCAAAAATAATAAAATCCCTTTTTTTGTTCTTTTTTGTTTTAGAATATTGAAATAACTCATTTATTCAATGAAACATTACTTTCAAATTAAATACCCATACCCAATTTTCAACAAACGTTTATACCCCAACAACTGTTTATATCCACCTCAAATTTTCAACCACAACCTATATCCTCTGCCTCAGGCTTTCTGCAGCCACAAACTACATCCTCCGCCTCAAGCTTTCTGCCACCACAACCTATATCCTCCTCCTCATCAAACTTTCTGCTGTCGCAACTTATATCCTCATCCTCATCAAACTTTCTGCTTTCGCAACCTATATCCTCCTCATCAAACTTTCCGCCAAATTTACAACAATCTGTTGAAGGTATATCAACAGGTAGAAACATGGAAGTTTTAAAAGATTTAGAAGAAAAGAAAAACAAAGAATAAAAAAAAAAGAGGTAACCTAAGATAAGTAAAACATTACTAAAACTATATCATACTACACCCGAACAATATAAGGAAAAATTATTCACTAGAAAATTAACTTTTTTAGAAAAACAAGTAGATATAGCAACAAGTTGTCCTAACCACATAAGTTGCAAATTCAGAGGAAAGATATAATTTATTTATAAAACTTTCGGCAAAATATAAAAAAAAATATTTAGGCCCTGTTACACGGTGCAATTTTTCTTGCAACTTGCAATGCAATTATATTCTTGAGATATGTTAATTAGTGAAGAATGTTCAATATGTGAAAAGAACATCAGCGTAGAGTGACGAACGTACGTGTTTGCCAATTTTACATCCATCAAGAGTAGAATTGCGTTGTAAGTTGCAAGAAAAATTGCATCGTGTAACAGGGCCTTTAGATATAAAAAAAAGAAAGAAAGTATCGACGAAACTATAGAAATAGAAATAGCCATTATTACATACTGAAATCAACTTATGTAAATATTTTTTCAATTTTTTTGTATATTTTTCACTTTTTTCTCCAGACAACAATAAAGATCATTACAACAATCAGCATATTTGTTCAAAATATTTCTATATTCTCCTTCATTTACCCCATTTGTAATAAAAATACAGAATAAGCTCTCGTACTGTTTATGTAGATAAAACAAACGATTCTTTTTTTCCATCATAGTGTCTTCATCCATTATCCTCTCAAATTTGTCTTTGTATACATGTTCCAAATAATTTTACAATATACAACCCGTTTTACCACACCCTAATTTATTTTATAATCTACTTCTTGCTGTAGTTTAAAACCTAAAACATGAATTACTCCCCCAGTTTCAGATTTGTCCATTCCTAAACAACCAGTTTGACCATCATAATTCATGCTACTTTCTTAACAACTATTTTAGCAGATCGTTTACCTAAAAGTATCTCCGTCCAATTCTTAAACAATCCTTCGCTAATGCACGTATCGTAAATCTTATCGCACAGTTCTCTTATATCTAAAATTGTCTCAAAATCCCAACTGTTTTTTCCACCTATAAAATACTTATTACAAATTCTCGGATCTTTAATTTTTACCAATAAACACAAAAACTTAGCGTATTCTACAGATCTAATGTGAACCGTACATGTATTTTCACGATTGAAAAATTTCAACTCCATCCTTTACTATTATCTTTTCGCAATAACTAGCAGACATTTCATCATCTCCGGTTTCAAACCAATCTTTAAATTGAAGCTCCTTGAAAATTCCTCAACATACATCAAACTCATCAATAACAACCGGTTTATTCAATGCCATTTCTCCAGAATTGGGAAAATAACACATCAATTTATCTATAATTTTTTGCTTGCAACTTATGATGATAACATAGAATTTCCGATTAGTTAAATTAATCTTTACCAACAATGAGTCGTTCTTAAAAAATTCAATGTCCACAGAAGCATGTTCCAAACCAAATCAAATACTTGAGAAGCATCTGTCCACAACCAGCATATGAAAACCTCTTTAAACACCCTTAAATACGTCATTCATTTCATTTTTAAAAAAGATTACTCATTTTATATCTAAACATTAATTTGATAGGTTTCCTATCTAAATCTCGTTTTTCCTTGACTCCTTCAAAACCATCTGTAGATTTCCATAATGATATTAACTTCTGTTTATCTTCAACATAATCAAAAGAATATGGAAACACATGACCCCAATCAATTACATTCACAAAATCTTCATACTTCATTTTTTCAATCAATTTACTGCCATCCTTAAAAAACCAGTAATACTTTATGGACATTGTGATATAGATACAACTAAAAAATTATCACGTTCTTGGCTTTATACTGTTGGAAAATTACCTTCACAAAATCATTGAATTAATCATTTTACACATCGATCAAAATTTACGACATTTAATTTTTAAAAACAAAATTCTTGTCACTTTCATTTAAAAAAAAAATTCTTACCAAATTCTTCACATGCCCATTTTTAAAATGGAAAAAAAAGTAGAATAAAAGTATGAATAAAACTTCATTTCCAGTCATTATCCATCCTAATCACCATCATGGAATTAGTTGAATCTCTACAAGATTTCGTCAATGTTATTGACCAATGCAATAAAAAGCAAGAATTACATGATATTCTTGAAAAAAAGCAAGATCTGTTGGAATTAACAGACAAAGTTCAAAAAACAAAAACCCAATTCTACCAAGATTATTCAGAGTACAGAATCATAGACAGACTGTACATGAATGATGAAATCAGTATCAATTCCGTGATCCAAATGATTAAAAAGAAAAAAGCATCCAGAAATAAAACGGTTCACGACAGTGATATGTTTTTCAAATTGTACACCGCTACACTTATCGAGCAAGATTCTTTGCTAATTCACGAATTCATTGGTCGAAACGATGCAATCAGTCAAATCATAAAAGTCATGTACAAGGAATACCACATGGACCTAGTTAAGGAAGCAAATGAGAAAGATGAAACACAAAGCAAAGAAAACAAGCAACAAGACAACGAGCAAAAGCAAGAAGCAAGTAAGACAAAACAATCGGGAAATGATGATGTCGAGTCCAAAGCAAGTGGAACAAATTAACTTTTTTCCATTTACGCACATTTTATTTAGCAAAAATCAGTTGAACATTTTCAAGATAGTATTATTCCTATGTGATTTCAATGCTTGTACTTTTTTTTTGTCTCATCATATTGTGCTTATGTCATTTGATATTCATTGCTTCTATTGAACTACTTCATGTAAGATTACAAAAAATGCAATTGAAAAAATTGAGGGGTTTTCAATGAGTAACACATGGCCGACCACTAAAATAATAGTGATTGAACACATGCAAACCCAAAGCCTTGGTTGAGCAGATTGACTAAATTTTCATCAGGCAGGCTGTTATATAGTCTTGAGTGGTTCAATCAAACGACAACACAAACCAGCTTATGTCAACAACGCGATTCAAGGCAATGAACTGGCAAATAGCATTCAAAACTAAAAAGGCAAGATTTATAAGCACACTTACCAACTATCCGCGAGTTTTACAAAACAATCGTACCTGTGTACAACCAAAAAGAGAAAAAAAATTTTAGAAAACGTAAAAACCAAATGACAATATGATTAAAGTTGATGCAGCTTACATCAACAACACAATTCACAGCAATAAACTCACAGATAGCATTCAGAACTAAAAAGACAAGGTTTAAAAGAATACTTACCGACTATCCACCAGTTTTACAAAGCGTTCTGTTACGTTCGATCGATAGTCAAACTCCGCTGTTAATCCGCCATTTATTCCAAATCCAAAGTAAATACAGCAGGTT
>JAOBYK010610777.1:0-11205 GCA_025434845.1 Phenganax subtilis | reverse complement strand
TGGTAGTAAGTCCTGGAATTATTCTAATTCCTTCTGATATGATTATATTAGATACGCCAATAGAAGGATTTAACAACCGCTGATGCGTCTATGAAATTTGGTAAGAATGAAAACGTCAACTTTTAGCAAATTTCAAGCAAAAAAAATGACCTTAAAAACTCCTATAAAACACCTAAAACAAATTTTAAGCAAATTTCAAGTAACCTTAAGACACCTGCAAATGACCTTAAAAACTCTATAAAACATCTACAAGCATCAAAAAGTGACCTTAAAAACTCCTATAAAATGCCTAAAACAAATTTTAAACAAATTTCAAGTAAAAAAAAATGACCTTAAAAACTACTCAAAAAATGATCACTTTGTTACAGCTGGAAATTTGTTAATTTTTGGTATACTTTTAACAAAGACTCTACGCAGAAAAAACTTAGACACAGGTAAATAAATGACCTCAACAGTAGCAGTCGGTATCTTTAATACATTTGCTTTTGCTGGAGCTGGATTCTTGTTTAGTAAGTTAAATCATCAGGGTTATGAATCAGAAATGAAAAGACATAACTTGGTCTTGGAGAAACTCGCTTCTGAGAAAGAAAAATGGCTCGAAAAAGAGACTAAGAGAAAAGACAAACTGACAAGACTTAGACAAGAACTTAGTGATGCAAATCAAGACATCAATACTACAAATGAAGCTTTAAAACAGCTCCATGAGGAACTTCAGGAAACTAAGTTAAACTTTACAAGACAGCCTGTATTAGATGACTTCTATAGACCTTCTAATGAAATGCAAAAGTATCAACATATAACTTCTGGCATCTTAGGTATTACTGGCGGCATTGTATTTGGTAAACTGGTCTTTTAACAGAAAAAGTCTTTACTTATTAGTAAATGAGTAAGCCAACCTTAAATAATTTAAGACTTCAAGCAGTAGAACAAGGAATTAAGTATAGAAGTAAAATGAGTAAGGCTAAAATTTGTGAAGCACTTGGAATTGAACAAATACCTTTAGATGAGAAATATGTTACCTTTTGTAAAGAAGCCATGAAGAATCCTCGTCCTGTAAAATTGATTCATTTAGATTCAGGTTGGATCGAGTCTTTTCCAAGTATTGGTAAAGCTAGTAAGTTCTTTGATGTAAACCCAGGAGCCATTAAACAAGCTTATGATAGAAATGTTAAATTATATATTCACAATGAACCTTATAAGATCGAGTTTCATGACTCAGATAAACATAGACCAGAACCTAGGGAGCCCAGGTCTGGTCCAAGGGCTAGAACTAGCAAGTAATTTGATACTTGTCGAGGACTAACCTAACTTATAATGACCAAAAGCTAATGTGTTGATTCCATCTGGAAGTATATATCTCTTGTCGTCGTCAGAACTTAGTGCAATCTTATTAATCTCCTCTGTAAACAGCTGATGTTTATGAGATCTTATAATTCTCATCTTTCTTCGCTCGTCTTTACCGGTAAGTAGACAATTTAAGTAGTCTTTAAATCTAAGCTCATCGTGAATTACTGATTTACTTACTCCTTTCGCTTTCTTAGTTTCGTTGTTAGAGGAGTCAATGTAAGTATAACACTTTGGTCTTAGACCAACAAACTTTGTGATTTGTTTTACACAAAGTTTGTCTTTCATTTTCCCTGGTACTTTCTTATTAAGACCTGGTGTAATACAGGGTATATTTGGGTTGTTAAACTCGGAAGTATCAAACCACTCCTCTAGATCAGTGGAAATTTTCTCATAGTAGTCCTCATCCATAATTTCATAACATAGTGAGTCTGTGTCTGTGAATAGTAGTTTTGCAGAGTCACCAAACTTTGGCTTAATATAGTTATAGTGGAAGTTGTACATTGTAATTTTTGAGTGATCCAAAATAGTCATTCCAATTTGTTTAGGGTTGTTTAAAACAAGACTTGTCTTGCACATGTGAACTGCGGTTAGATTCTCATCAAATATTGTCACCGATTTGTAATTTGGCTTAGCAAACAACTTCTCAGCTTTCTCTATTGAGTTTACTAACTTCACGCCTGAGTAATCACGAATGTTTTGTAATGTCTTTCCATAAATTGAATTGTTTAGTAGCTAAAAAAAGTCCTTTTCAAACTTAGTCTTAGCCACTTGCCTTTGTTTTGTATTAAACTCGATATAAGGTTTCATCCAATCAGACTCTTCAAACTTAATACCTCTGTGTATCTTTTTTAAAACAAGACATTGGTCTAAGTAGAACTTGAGCGCGTCATGATGTAAAACAAATCTAGATTTATCTTTCAAAGTGGCGTTAAGTTTCTCTACACCATTTATCCTTGTTTTCTCAGGAGCTAAAGTATAGTCACTATGAGACTTGTGAAGGTGCTCTGGGTATTCAAGATCCACCATGTAAATATAACCATACTTTGTACTTTTTGAGGGATCTTTTATATGATTTAATAGCTCTTCTAAAGTCGCCCAGCTAAAGTTTTTAAGAGGTAATTTTTTCATCATTGAACCGCCATAAAGGTTATTTGCGTCTAAATCTGGGATATATACACTTGGTTTCTTTGGATCATAGTTCTTAAGATACTTATTATTTGCAACTGTGTATCTTTTTGTAATGAGTGAAAGACCTCCATGAACTCCTCTTTCTATCATATTATACATATCCGGATCTGTTATAAGCTCTATTTTAACTTTTGTATGCTTCAACATTGCTTCCCATGAAAGTCCTGGCGCTGCATAAACCCAAAGCAGGATCTATCTCATAATAGTTTAAACTCATTTTTCTAAAGTTTTCAAATACATCCGCTAAAAGTAAAACATCTGTTTTTAGGTACAAGTCGTGATAGTCTCTCATCGTTGTCATATCTAGTTTTTTCCAGACTATTTTAGCGTGTAAGTAGTCCCTGGTAGAAATGTGCTGGTTATTTAGTTTTGAGTAGAACTTTGACTTGGAAGGTAGTTTTGTATCATTTAGTCTATCTAGAGAGTCTATATAGTCATAAGGATAAACACCTTTTCTAGAAAGCATGTCCACATGATCTGGAAAGAATAAACTCAAGTTCTCAAGCTTTGACTTGCCTAAGTTGTTTACGAGATTAGCCAGACTACTACTTAGGAATTTAAATGAATCTATGAACCATAGCTCTCTAAAAACTTTAACTAATTTTCCCGTCTCATTTTTAAAAGTGTCTACGAGTACATTTTTTGAAAAGCTTATATATTTTTCATCCATTTTTGCAATACAGCTAATTTCTCCTTCAGAAAGACCAAGACTCTTGATAATCAAGTGAGAGTCGTATCCTTCAAGATTGTGAAACACAACAGGAATAAATTTGGGCTTCTCAAGTTTTAAATTACATTGACTGTGAGCCGCTCCTCTATATTTTCCGGTAAAATGACAGTGGTCTTGAACCTTGTCTTCAAGAAGCTCTTCTTTACAAACATAACAATGAGTAGCGTTGTTAAAGCCTTGTAAGTCAGACTTTGTAAGTTTAATTTTCTTTGGAAACCTAAAGTACTTCTGGTAAATGTCTTTCATCTCAGCCTCTATCACCTCAACAAATTTCTTAGATATATCCTCATCATCATTCTTTTTTGTGTAAGTCACTTGCTTTGACTTATAAAGCTCGTTGTCAATGCACTTAATGTAGCAGGAGAATCCACTTGGCACGTGTTTTTGATACTGTATAGTTGAGTCGCCTAATTTGTTATTTACTGGTTTTAACACACACTCAAAGTCAGCGTAAATTATAAACGGTAGTTTTTGCATATATTTTTGATTTGTAAATTCTATTATTGAGCCCTTCTTCGGCATCACCGTCCTTGAACAATTGTTTTCTTTGCAGTCCACCCAATGTTTATCAAGTAAATCTTGTCTTCCAAAAACATTTAGACAGTTATCACATATAAATTTCATTTTTTGTTGAAACTTGACTACTTAATAGTCTACTCATACTTTTAATAACCGTAAAATGTCTATCTTCTAAAAGTAGTAATCTTACGTTCACTTTCTTTTGATCCTTGTTAACTCTAATTGGGTAAACTGAATATGTGTATTCCGGGATTTTGTCTCTCAAACTTGTCAACTTGAGAAAATGGGTTGTTGCTCTCCTCTGTAAGACCAACTGGAAACTCGATTCCTTCTAGATTTAATAGGTTTCTCTTATCTCTTAAAAACTTTGTTATTCTACCTGGATTTTTTTTATCATTATTTGTATACAACGAAATAAGTGTGGCCCAAACGAAGCAGTCTTGATCTGGATTTTGAGGATTTATAATTGCCTTTTTTAAAGCTAAGATTTTTGGTGTTGGAATATGAGAAGAGCCTTTTAGAGGTATTAGGGTATTTAAAATGTGGTCCGTTTGATCTATATCTCTTAGCAACACCTTTCATTGCTTTCTGAAATAGAGTAAACTCAATAATATCTGGGCTGTTTTCTTTTTTTATTCTTGGTTTCATGTACCGCATTAAGTCGCCGGTTTTAATAAATCTCTTTAAGTCATAAACTTCTCTTCTTCTTACTTTGATTAACTCATTTTTTTCTTCATTAAGATATTTCTTCTCCTTCTTGTAGTCGCGGCCCCAAGATGTCTTAATTTAAAATTTTTTCTCTGCCTGTCTTATTTCTTGTAGTTGTGTGGTTAACTGGTTAATTTTCTTTTTGTAGTAGTCTCTTGCTTCGTCTAGATACTTGTAGTAACTTTGCTTTGTTTTTCCTAACTTTGATTTGATGTCTAAGTTTTTAAGAACACCGCCTTGTATAATCCTCTTTGCTATTCTCAAGTTCATATTTTCTTCTTCATCATCAGGTTTCTCTTTTTTATTAGTAAGAAATCTCTTTTTTGGTTCTAGGAGTTGACTCCTTAGTTTGTTAATATTGTTGTTGTTGTTGTTTTTGGACGTCATGGTCCTAAATTAAGTAGTTAAAGTTAGGACCAAGTTGTCCTTATTTATTTAATAATATTTTGCTTTTCTGTTCTGCACTCACTTTCACATAAGATAAATAAAATCAAAATCAATTTTTGATGTACTCATTTATTTTTCTGTTGCGTCTTTGTTGATTTTGTTTGTGTT
This sequence comes from Phenganax subtilis, assembly GCA_025434845.1. Lineage (NCBI taxonomy): Eukaryota > Metazoa > Cnidaria > Anthozoa > Malacalcyonacea > Clavulariidae > Phenganax > Phenganax subtilis. Next base: position 6,158 of record JAOBYK010610777.1, on the reverse strand, counting down.
TTTAAATTTAAGTAATCAATTTTTGATCGTTATTTATTTGTCTGAAAACCTTCTTTTAGAAATCAACTTTTTTGACTTTTTTTGTTTTTACTATATATTATTGTGCAGTCATGCGAGCAATATGCAAATTAAGTAGAACCAAAAATTCGTTTTAACCTTGTTTTTAAAAAAATGAAATCAATTTTTGATCTCTCTGTAAAGACAGTTTTTGATCGTTAATTACTTGTCTGAAAAGGTGATTTCAGGTCCAGAAAAAAAGTAACCAGAATTTGGATGGGTGGGCGCTTAAAATAAAGAGGTAAACCGAAATTGAGTGGGGTGGGCGTTTAAGTTGGGGGTGGAATAAAGAGGTAAAATAAGGTTTGGTTGGCCAAAGGTTTGATGGGGCAGAATCCGCCTTTTCACATCTACTTGTATATGGACACACCCTTTTTTTTGCAACAATTGATGGACCTCTATAGCCCCTAAAAGCTGCCTGAATTCATGGCATTGAAACTGAAATGATGAATTTCAAATGGAATATGTTTGGTCTTCATTGCCAAGCACCTCAAAATGATCAGAAGAAATTCAATGCTGCGATTGCTTTTTTGCGAAACTAATTTTTAACAATTTAAGCGAAAATACGTAAGACGGGAGTAAATATAGAACATTGTCTCAGACGGTTTACACCACGGTTTACATCACGGTTTACACCAAAATATGCTTATAACTTTTTATTAAATGCGTTTCATTAGGTAAAATTTGCCACACCAGTAGTCTAAATAGGGGCAATTCTTCACCCAAAGTAAATTTTAGGAATGTTGACCATAAGTCTTAGTTTGAAATGGTTAACACTAACATTGCTTTAAAAAGGTTGTCATTAAATTCGTTTATCTTATAGATTGACGGTTTACACTTAAAAGTCTTAAAATCTTTCAAATTTTTGAATATTTTTCGGTAAACGTTACAAACGAACAAAGAACTGACAAGATAGAATATTTCTACGCAAGGAAAGATCGCACAGGCACTAAAATTTGTGCAAATATTAACAATCTAAAGTGTTAACCGTGGTGTGAACCGTGTTAACTTTACACTTCCGTAATTACGTGATTTATAAACACATTTAATATATTCTTGTTAATATTTAACATTTCATAACAGCTTTGATGCGGTTGGCATGCTTATTATAAGTTTACTTGTATAGCTTATTGGGGTGTTTTCTAAAGTTTAGAAGACTCTGCATACAGACTCTTGCAGTGATATTCTCCGCCCGTCGAGCTGCATTCATTGAGTTAATCACAAAATGGCTTTAACAAGAACGTGTACTTTGCGAGGGACAAGAATTTGCTCAAATTTGACAAAAACGATGTTTTTTAACCTTAAAAAGCGTCAGGGCTTTAAAAAACTACCAGTTTCCGGTTACTATTTAATAATTAACTATTAGCATTGATCTATTACTGCGCCGACTTCGTTTGGGCTACCCTATCGTAAGCATAGCCTAAACTGGCCGAGCTAGAAAGATTCTGATTATTTTAAGCATACATTTTGCAATACTTGCTACTTACAGGCTGGTGCTCACTCAGACAATCTTTTTCAAAATTGTTGGGACAGACATTAATAATATCAAAAAAACCCACAAAACCCCTCCCTTCGCTTCCCCCTTTTCAATGTTGTGGAAGAAAATACGTCTCTGCTATGCGTGGGCCTTTCGCTGTCCAGTGAATACAACATTGAACGGGGGGAGAGGGGGGAAGCAAAGCGGTCTAATTTAACTGATATTTCGCGGGTGTCCCAACCAGTTTTGAAAATGATTGTAGGTCTCAACCATGTTTTGGTAATACAGAAAATGCTAACCTCATTCGGCCTGACAACGGCATCAAGTTCATCAATCTTCGAGGACTAGGAACGGGTGTTGGATAACAGAAGCCTAGGGAAATGGAAGCTAGAACGTAGATCGACTTGTCCTATGGTACGTTTAGTAGATGGCAAGTGAGAGGGGTTTAGATCCAGGTACTGCGACCTTGCCAGGGTTTGGGGGGGGGGCATAGTGGTATTGACATAAGTGGTGGTATTTGAGGGTATTGGAATGTTTGGAAATGAAGGTTGATCTTTGGGTTCTGGGGAAGGGGGAAATAATGAAAATTATTCAGATTGAAGGGAAACGGACTTTGGTTGACATTAGGCTGCAATATAGCGGTAGGGGGAACCCAGTTGGTTGGATTCGGGTGGTAATTCATTTTGTTTATCGTAGGTAGAACATTCTCATGCAGGAAATCACATCTGTTGTCTTTCAGGCAGTAGGCTCGTCTTTTCAAGAAGGGACACGGTATCTTGGCTTTATTCCTTTTTCCGGGCGATGCATTTTGGATTTTTCGGATATCTTTTTATTGCTATAAGACTCAGACGACAAAATCCTGATTGACAGCTAGTTAACAAATTATTCTCGACTAGAAAGGTGTAAACTTGATCATACACAATCTTTTCGAAAACTTTTGCCGCAACAGGAATTATTGAAATTGGTCGATAATTATCTACGACGTTTTTAATTCCTTGCAATAGATCGATTAAAAATAAGCGTAAGAGATGTTGCTATTATATCCAAGCATTCACCCAACAGACGTGCAGATATTTATCCAGACCAGTTGCCTTGGACTTGCTTAGTTTAGACAAGAAGAGACATACTATACTGGGATTGATTTCTTTAAATTGAAAAGCGGGTGCATTTTCGTTAATTTCGAAAAACTCAAGGTAAGAGTGATTCCCATGATCGAAAGGAATTTTTTCTGCTAACTTAGGTCCAATGTTAGAAAAGTGCTCGTTAAACTCTTCAGAGATTTCATTGGGTTTTTGAAGAAGGTTTCCATTCAGATTAATTTCTTTAATATACGAGCTTCTTGATCGTGTTTTTGATGTCAAATCATTTATTGTTTTCCATGTCTTTCTCGAATCACCCTTGGTTTTGCAGAAAGCTTTATTAAAATAGTTGGCTTTGGCACGCTTGATCTCAGCGTTAACGAAATTACGAAATTTTTTGAAAGCAAGCCAATCCAGCGGGTCGTTGGAATGGGTCGCCTTGATTTTCAAAATACTCCTCGTATGCATCAGCTTTTTTAACTGGGACGACATGCAAGGCGATTTTGAAGCCCTGACCCGTTTAGTACGCAGTGGAGCATGTCTTTCTGCCACGAAAGTGAAGATATTTTTCCAAGCATGCCACATGTCGTTGAGATTATCATAATCATTAACACTAGCCCGATTCTGCAGGCTAATATCATTTCGAAATTGAACTCTATCAAAATGATATCTTCGTTGTCTCTCTTGCGCTGTGAACTAGTCTGTAATAGCCCTGCATGCGATCTAAGCTGGAAGACACTGTTCAACCTGAAGAATATGTTTAAGAACTGTTTATTTGTGTAATTCATTGCTATACTTTACAAATATATTGTAACAGACGTTAAACTGTGTCTGCGTGTTAATTTATGCATGCTACCAAGCATATTTTGCTCTAAAATCAATACAATTTCGTATTCGTGTTACTCCCTTTGTTTCCTTCCTTGTGTGCTCAAAAAACCTCGATTTATATAACAAAAAGAAACGCAGTTCGAACCAGTATAGCACGTGCATGGTACGTCACCTCGCTTGGTAACGTCACCTTAGCCGGTAACGTCACCTCACCTGGTAACGTCACCAGACTCACGAGCGTCGTACGTGCACGGTACGTCACCTCGCCTGGTAACGTTACCTAGGGTTACGTCACCTTCCAGTCACTTCGTGTGAAGTCACTTACGGTCCTGGATGTGGGGTAAAGAACTACTAATGTAAAAAAAGTTACTAACGCTGTTAGCCTCATCAGATCTACATGCACCATACTTCATCTCTTTGTATGATCTTTTTTCGCCTCGACCGGCCTGCAATACGTCGTTTTGCTATTCACGTATAAAAACTTTCACGTTCCACTGGTGTCCCAGTATCAGAAATAGGCGCTGTTGGCCCCAACTGTTCGCTTTCCCTTCGTTCTGCAATTTTCGTATCCATATCTAAACAACATATTTTTATTGAGTCTACTTATTCGCCAAGGTATAAATTAAAGTAATATCAAACTACCTTTTTAAAGTGTAAAGCACAATTCTCCCAAACTCATTCAATGAAAACTGTGTACAAAATTTTGTTTTCTTTTCAGCACCTCTACGTTCTGAAAAGGCACTTCAAACTGCCGGTATTTAGCGTTAATTATCGTCATTTTTGATCCGTTTTGCATAAATTATCGCCATTTTGATCCTATGCAATGTCTTTGCACAGGTCCGACCACAACCCTTCCCATACCCGATAAAGCAGCTTGGAATTGCAAAGGAGTGTCAATGAATATCAACAAACTGACCAAATGTCTTTATAAACAAGTATCTTACAATCTCAGAAGTAAAAGTAGGAAATGTACACGCAGAATATACTTTTAGTAGCTAGTACACAGTATTAAAGTATATTAGTAGTATTAAAGTATATTAGTAGTATTAAAGTATTAGTAGTATTATAGTATATACTTTTATATACTTTTACAATAGCTAGTACACAGTTTTAAATTTTAATCCTCCCTGCAACCGAGATACTTTCAACTATTTTATATAGCTGTGCTGCAAGCACTTGCTGCAACCATTTTTATCCAAACATTCAGTGCAATGATTCAAAGCGCACAAAAAATACATGTGGTATTTGGCTCACAACTGAGCCAATTAAAACAGCTCTCGAATATGAGCCAAAACAGCCCTTAACCCGCCGATACCTCCCCCTAGGGGTCAATTTTTTGTGACGGGGAAAAACATAAGAAGTGTATTTATGCACAAAATGTAGCGAAATTTATTTGACTACTCCTAAATATTAATCAGAACAGTCCTGCATGTAACCAAAATAGCCCCTTCTTTCTGTTTTGGCCCTACTGTAGGGCCAAAATGGCCCTTTTCTTTTTACTATGAGAGCTCCAACGCCGTCTGAAGTATAGAAAACTGGACTACAGTAAGTGCTTTGCCGAATATTTAATTGCTCTATAAATTCTAATCAATATATTATGTAATTATTCTAGGACTTTTATACGTTAGTCGGACGATTGACTTGACCACCGTTAAATCTGCCGCTGGCAATTACACTTGTGAACGGTTACCTTCTTCAAACGTCCAGTGCTGAAGACGCAGAGGATACTTTGCGTTCGGAGCAGTAAAGCTCCAGTCAATCGTTACATCATCACCTGGTGATGCAACAATAATGCTCCCTTGCAATGGAGCTTTTATTTGTCCTAAACAAATATAAAAAAGAATACGATGACATTCCAAGTGAGTTAAACTGCCCCTGGTATCACCACGTAGTTCTTGTCATACAGCATACGCCGAGCTATTACAGCACAGTATTACTGTACAATAGTCAAAGAACTTCCAGCTTGAAGCTTCTTTGGACGTCTCATAAAACGAATTTTTCGGTCACTTTTTTACAGGCTACATATATTATTTAGCATTTTGCAAGCATTTTGATCTAAAAATGAGCATCGTACACCTTTTTGGCCGTACTCTGTAGCCAATTATCGTTCAGTTGCGTTGCTCCCCTTCAGGCACTATTTTAAAACACTATAGAAAAATAGGATGAATCATAGAACGTCCAAATCCACTTGTTTTCACCTTCACAAACCTGCAGTTTTCTATTTAGGAAATAAAAATATAGTTTTCGTGTTTCTAAATGACGTTGTGATCAATGGAGTCAAAAGCTTTCCAAATACCAACTGAAATGAATCCATTTGTTTCCCCATAATTAATATTTTCATACCAATTATCACTCATTTGTAGAGAGGACAATGTCAAGTGTTATTGACAAAAACACGATTGGAACGAGAGAGCAGTGAATTGTCGATCAGGTGCTGACAGTAGTATAAACCCCGACATCCAGGATCGGAAGTGACGTCACACATGGAGGGGGCCGGAAAGTATCGTTAACCTTTGAAGTGACGTGCCGTGCACGTGCAATGCGCGTGAAATGTGGTAACGTTACCAGCGCGGTCGGACCTCTGCGAAGACATAGCCAAGGATCAAAATGGCGATAATGTATGCTGAATAATTATTTCCATTTCGAATGAACAACAGCATAAAGAACACATAAACGTTTCATACAATTTATTTATTAAAAACATGAACAAACACTTT
>JAOBYK010610666.1:0-11208 GCA_025434845.1 Phenganax subtilis | reverse complement strand
CTATATATTACGTCATTATTTTCACTTCGTATCATCGTATCATGATAACAAGTAAGTGTTCGAAAAGTGGACGGGTATTCTATAATCTAGCCAATAATAATCAGAGAATATGATAGTTTGGTCGGATGCTTCTGAGGCTACTGCCATGTTAATATATGTTTATCCTCCAACATGGTGGCCAACCTATTACGTAATCTTATATAGCACGTGATTGCAAACCAAGAATTGTTTTATTTACAGCTGGCTGCAATCGACTGGCCAGGAAGATGGTGGACCTCGCGCATGCGCTCAAAAAATCGGAGATATGTTGCACCCGCAAGTGGCTCTTCTGTATGTCCCTATTCTGTGGCCCTACCCTAGCTCTGACTAGGCCAGACCTGCTGTCTGCTGAACTGCACTCTAGCGATCAACCTGTGAGGTTCATAGACATATTATGTAGCCAATCAAAAGGCTTGTACTAGTGCCCTAATAAGGTCATGCACAATCATAGCGTGCTCGGACTTTTGAGTGATTCAGCTACGCTTGCTGTTTTTATGTTGTGTTCATAGAATTACGATTTGAGATTTTTAAGTTTACATTATATGACAAAAACTATGATCCTATCATTTTTAACATTTTGTCGATTTTATATTAAAGTGCTGGAGAAATTTCGATTGCCGCAAGAATTTTTCAAAATTATCAAAATCTGACTGAAATATAACAGAAAATGTAAACTACTAAATTTTTTGCGCCGAAATGTATAATGTGATCGACAAGTGTAAATAAGTGTGATCATTATAGTGTGATTCCTTCGACTCTCACAATATTTCTACCAAATTTTCGTTTGGCTATTTTAGATGGACTTAAAGCTTTGATACCTTTGCATTTGTGCTTAGGCGGCATTTTTTAGTACCTTCACTGTACTTTTATAATATAATATTATACAGTTTTGTGGAAACACCACGTAAATTTATTTATGCAAAGTTTTCGGTCTGTAAGCCCGGACCGTCAAAGGCTTTCCACTGATGACGGTCCTGGGCATACGGACCAAAAGCTTTGCATAAATAAATTTACGTGGTGTTTCCCACTGTAACTCCCACTTTCTCAGTGTCTAAAAGTGAAGCCAAAAATGGCGGCTCATGAAGCTTTCTCAGGCGTCATTCTCAGTCCCCCAAACGCGCGTTCAACCTTAAAATGGCAAATTCTATTTTAGCCGATTTAAAAGGAAAATTTTCTGTTCATTTTACTTTCTAAATGGTCCAGCAACAGGAAAGTATAGATGAATTACTTTTAATACAAATATGATCAATATATGGCTGTTTTTTTAAAAGTCAACATGTTCAACGGCTGTTGTTGTTGTTGTTTTCTTGATTTAATTTTATCATCTTAATGATTATAAATATTTGAAATACCTAATGAAAATCGTATTACTATCATCAAAAATATCATATAAATCAATATCATAAATATTGCATCGGCTAGAACAGAAACAAATTGTGCGAAAACTCTTTATCTATGACCAAAATAGTAGCCCACTCCTTGACATTTTTTTGGTTGACCGCGCGTTTAGGGGACTGAGAATGACGCTAAAGAAAGCTTCATGAGCCGCCATTTTTGGCGTCACTTTTTGATCATATGTTTTTGATCCGGAGTTGACCTTCCATGTTATATAGTTCAGTGGTGTTTCCGCAAAACTGTATATTATATTATAATAGTTAATCACCATGCAAACATTCAAAGAACTTATTTTCACTGTACTTGTCTGGTTTCTTTCAGGTGTATCACAGTTTCATTGATAATGAACTGATGATACTGAATTGACCGAGAAACAGTTGCCAAAAATACCTTATGGATATGTTGAATTCCACAGAATTGAAAAATAATCGAAGAACAAAACTGTGTACGTGTTTTTATTCAAATAGCATACTTTTCAAGTTATGGGCATCTGTTCCAACGTTTGCACAAATTTTCTATGGGTCAACTTGTTTGCTAAATATTAAAAGAAAACCGCGAACACGGTTTCGTTCTTTGATCATTTGAGATGGGAACTGTGATATTGTGAAACCCTTGCAGTTAAATTGGAGGCGAGAAAATCTCATGGCGCAGAGTGCACCATTTTATCAAACGCATTCCGTAGCAAAAACCGTTTTCAATAATCCATAATATTAACCAAGTTACTTCCTTCAGCAATGTTTTTTCTTCATGTACACAAAATTTGAGGGAAAAAACTCAAATACTGAGCGCGTAGTGAGCATTTTGGTGAAAGGGTATTTCATCATGTGGAGTAACCTTAAAACGATACACAACCCTATTTAGAAAAGTGGTCGTGTCACGGCTTGTGCTGCTGGCGTTGCGGACAAGTCGAACGAATTTGTAATTTGCCATTGTAACTACATCTTCAACGACGTCTAATTCTAAACTCGCATAACAATCAATGACTGATTTGCCGGTTGCCAGATCCCCCCATTTTTGTGCAGTTAAAGCAATGAATATTGGGATCGCTAGGGGGCAAATATTTTTACTTATATATTTGTCGGGTTTACATGAAAATGCGGAGTCCGGAGTGCCTGAGTCCCGGAGTGCGGAGTGTTGAAAATGCGAAGTCTCTAAAATGCCAAGGAGTAATTTGTTTAAATATATAGAGATTTTGGTCAAATGTCGTTTTGTTTTTCATAATAGGGACCTTAAGATCGTCGACGTCATAGCCGAGTAGAGAACTAGGGCGGGGACGCCGTCGAGTGCTTGTTGCACTTCCGTTTAAGAGTCACAACGGGACGTCACGTAAGACGTAAACATTGTATCACCGAGTTTGATTGTATCAATGTTTTTATACAATTGATTTTCAAAGGTATTATTTATTATGCAAATGAGTTTTAAAGAGTTGCAGGAACTCATAACAGTTCTTTATGCACTTGGAGATATAGTTGACGTTGATTTTGCAATTCTAAGCCAGTTGTACCAGGGATGGATAAAAGACAGATTTTTTCAATTATTTTTTCTTTTTTCTTTTATTCATTAGAAGACAACAAAAGACAATAAAAGACAAATTATTAAAAGACAAGATGCCATCCATGGCTAGTTACCATCATTTAAAATGCGCATGGAAAATGTAGCTGTGCTATAGCACTTTAATGGCTTTATATATTGCAAAAATGCGAGAATCACCGAGAATGTGGTTAAAATTGTGTGAAGAAAGTTTAGACCAAATATAAACTGATCAGTTTATAAAAACTCAGAATAAAAGACAATAAAAGACAAATTTGGGTTGTATTTCAATTTTTCTTTTAATAATAAAAGACAATAAAAGACAAATTATTAAAAGACACGATGCCATCCCTGAGTTGTACGCGTCGAAAAACTTGGATTAGCCATACCAATCATATGGGTCATTCAACCTGGACGAGTTTGAGGAAGACGAATGTATTGCTGAACTCCGGTTCAGAAAAAGCGATTTTCCAGATCTGGCTGCAGCTTTAAAGATTCCCAATGTATTTTACTGTCCACAAGGAACGATATGTTACGGGTTGGAAGGCCCTTGCCTCATGCTTCGGCGTTTGGCTTATCCTTGCCGTTTGAGTGACCTAGTTCAACGTTTCGGAAGACCAGTACCAGAGCTATCGATGATTTTCAACGAAGTGATTTCGTTTGTTTATGAACGCCACAACCACCGGATTAAACAATGGAACAATCTTCTGGTCAACCCCATTCAACTGGAAAGATATGGCACGGCTATCACAAGCAAAGGAGCTGCACTCACAAATTGTTTTGGGTTCGTTGATGTGACTGTGAAAGCAATTTGTAGGCCAGGTAAACATCAGAGGTTGATATACAACGGCCACAAGAGGCACCATGCCCTGAAGTTCCAATCAGTAGTAACCCCAAATAGCATGATTGCAAACCTTTACGGACCCGTGGGTAAGCGCTTACATTTTTGTTATCACACATCTAAATGTATGGCCTTATGGGCAAGAAATCTCTTCATATCTGTTTTTAATACATTTGTAGAGGGAAAGAAACATGATGCTAGCATGCTTCGGGAGTCTGGGCTATTGGGAATGCTAGAAGAGCATGCATTTGGAACAAATGGGCAACCCATGTGCCTTTATGGGGATTCTGCATACCCACTGAGGACTCATTTGCAAGCTCTATTTCGACTGGTGCGACCTAATCCTGACATGCAGGCTTTTAGCGGAAGTATGAGTAGTGTCCGTATGTCTGTTGAATGGCTTTTCGGTGACATTGTCTCCAGTTTTAAATATATTGATTTTAAGAAAAACTTGAAAATTGCATTAAAGTGCTGTTGGCAAAATGTATATTGTAACAGGTATAATGAGAAATTGCGTTACATGTATTATGTATGGCAATACAACATCTCAATTCTTCGACCTTCCTCCACCTACAATCCACTGAAGCTGAAGAATAGTTTAAAAATAGTTATAAAACATCAAGAAAAGTTTAATAACATTCTTACAACAAAAGATGTGATATTAACATATTTCTTAGAAATAAATATAATAAGCCCCACTGCCTTAAATTCTTTTTGTGATGTAACAATCATATTTTAATTACCATTACTAACTATATATTATCAATTACTTATGATTTATTTTTTAATTACAATCATATTTATACAAACGGTTGGGCGAAACACAATGTTGAACAGATTTTCACCCATAGTTCAAAAATTACATGTTCTTGAACATTTTTCACTTAGCAAGTTTTTCAATGAGCGCCATCAAAAGCTGCCGCTGTTTGGCTTGTGACTGCAAGAAGTTCATTTGCATTTGTTGCATATGCTGTTGTTGCATTTGCATCATTTGAATCATATCTTGATGTTGCTTTTTTTCTCGTTCTCTTTTTTTCTCCTCCAGTTCAGCGTCTTTCTTCCTAACATCTAGTTCCTTCTGTCTATACTCCTTCTCATTATCCATCTTCTCGCGTAAAAACTTCAAAGCTCTGACCCATTGCTTCTTCTCTTTTCTCTTTTTTCGTTTCCTTCAGTATTCCCTTTCCTCTTCTGTGTCTCTTTTAACGTCTCCATGGCCTTCAACCTCATATCTTCTGCATTTTCTTTGTCCTCCTAGTCTTTGTTTGCTCTTTCTGCTGTCTCTTGCACATACTCCTCAGTATACTTTTGCTCAAGAGCAAGAATTTCTTCCAGTAAATTATCAACTTCTGACATTTCTTGGGAAAGACCTGACCCACGCTCTTCAGCTAAAATTTTCTTTTTAAATTTGTCTGGCAAAAGTTTGAAACGATCACGTACAGATCTCTGAGATACAGAAAATTTTGGATTGTTTAAACCATTCAAAGCATCTGCTATCTTTGTCCATAACTGGCCACGGTAATTTGTTCGGGGCCTTGCTTTAGAAGGGTCGACTAAAAGTACTTCTCGGCCCAACAAAACGTCATGGTCCTCTGTCCATTCCATATTTTTTTCTGCGACTGCGAAACATATGAAAAAGGCCTATAGTTTAGCTTTATGTCTTGCAAAAAACGATGAAAACTACTTTCTTAAGGATTTTTACATGATAGCCTGCTACATAAAGGAAGTATTAAATATTGATAAATGATACTTACACCAACAAAAACGACCAAAAAACTTAAAAAAAAGACTTCCAAAGTACACGTTAGAACTGCGACGCCAAACTCTATGTTCTCACGTCCTCGACGTTTGAGGACGACGCCTGATCGAAATAATCGCATGCGCATTAATTTCGTACATTGCAAAATTACTTCCGCTTGCCGTCGTAGATGACTGACGTCGTCGATCTTAAGGTCCCTAATATCGCCCTATCTTTACGTAAGAGTTTTAACAGCAGAATGCTAACCGAGGAAGTTTGAAATCTTATCGGCATTTGTTGAAAATGATTATAAACAAACAAACAAACTCGAAAACTGGCATCGAACAGCTGTCATCACGCATTTCCCGCCGGCAGAGTTTGCTTTGCAAACTTGTTAACTTTACTCTACTAAAATATCTCTGTTACCTTTCATAGTATTTGCGTGTTGACAGAGTGTTTTTTTTAAAAACTTATATAAAGCTTTTTATATATTTGTGCTAACGATGAACAACTCAAACACGAGCAACTCGAACGACGGTGATTATAGCAAACAAAGCCTACAGTAGTTGATAATGCTCGACTATGCATAAAAGTCCAAAACACATACATTCGTATGTATAACTTACCTAACGTGCATGGATTTGCTTTACTAGGTTTTGATTTCCTGATCAATTATGAAAACCCAAGGAAATTCATTAGTGTTCACGATAACATTTCATTCATAACATTTTGAGTTATTTTTTTAAAATTTCTCTTCATAGACGCTGTTATATGCCTTTTTAACTTCTTCAAGTTTTTGAATGCTATTGTTTATTTATATATAGATATTTACTGCTTGACAGCTTTATTAAACTTCCATAGCAATCAATGTAAAAATTAGAAACAACACGAAGTTTCGTCCATTTGTATTGTCAACACGCAAATATTATGAAAGGTAACAGAGTTATTTTAATTCTGTAAAGTTATCAGATTTGCAAAGCAATATTTTTCGTGTTTGTTCGAATTCGTTTGGTTATAATAATTTTCACACAATGCCGATGGGATTTCAAACCTCCTCGACTAGAATTCTGCTCTTAAAACTCTTACATTAAGGGTATGGTTTCATATTTTCCATGTATTGGATGATATTATAAAAAACCAAACGACGATTCGACCAACATCTTTCCACAATTTAAAAAAAAAACACTCCGCATTTTCAACACTCCGCACTCTGGGACTCCGGCACTCTGGCACTCCGCATTTTCATGTAAACCTATTTGTCGGAAGGTGTAAATATCTGGATCCCACAAATCCTTCATTATTTATTTGTTTTGTGCGGTATGCTAGATTTCATTGTGTACGTAGCCGTAGTCCTTTCTCGACGTCGTGTTTGCGTATGAAGTCGCTAGAAAACGGGATTGTTTGCGCGGCACGACAAGTCGTACACGATGTCATCTGGGCAAATGTAAAGGAATGAACAAAGTAGCGAGGTCGCATTTCAGATTTTACTATCAGCTGATTCGCAACTACAGTAGTGTCACCAATCTTTTTCATGCGCCAAAAACTAGAGTAGAATGCGTACCCGATTTGGGTACTCCTGGGCGAAGATGTCAACAAACCGCCTTCCCAGTATTGTTTGCAAAAGTGCATTCAATTGTTTTCAATTTTCATGAAATGATATAACTTACCACGAGATCGAACAAGCAATTGCAGTTCGAACGAAGGTATATTATCAGCCCGGCACTGATATTGACCACGATCGCTCAGCGAAATGTTAGATAGTCTAAACAATTGCTTGAACTGTTGAACATGACCTTTTGGAACAACACGATGGTAGATCTTATCCGAGCTTGGCCTAGAAGTCAACCACAAAGTTACATTGATGTTTGGGTCGCTGAGAGAACAGTTGATAACCACGTCGTCACCAACGTAGAACAGGTAAGCCTTTTTTTCCTTTTGCAACCATCTAGCAGACTCTGAAATTCAAACAAATTTAATACTCTAGTTTCGCATAATTTATAGCTATTAAGTTTAAAACCTTCATCCACAGGTGTATTATCAAGTATATATATTCACTACTCGACTTCGATAAAATTAACGTAGCTTGGAAAGCGACGTCAAGGAGCGTAGTTGCTACATCTAAATCAATCCCGGACCCCCATGCAGACTATCAAAACGTTGCAAGGAATAACCTTCAAGAAGTTACTTTAATTTCGTGCCTGACATTAAGTTGAGTACAGTATAACAGGGATTTATGAAATTTAATTTTCACATAAGGGGACCTGTTTTCCTCAAAATGCTTCCAGGCCTGTCACAAGAGTAAATTGGTATAGTTATTAAGCGACATTAGTCTACCTAATAGCTCTGCTGGCAAGAATTGAAGGCGATAAAACAGGCCCTAAGAACTTTTTTCTCCATGAAAATTAATGTTGAAAGTTTTCTTCCTTTACATGGAGCGCATAGGTATAGAAATCTGGCAACAGGCAAACCATTCATCCTGACGCCCACGGTAACACTACGCAAACAACTACACGAAGTAGAACCTTTTGATGCCAAAGCGCGTTACGCACGAAAACAGCAGGAAGGTGGCAACGCAAAACACCAAAGTTTTTTGTGTGAAAACGAATACCAGTGCATGTTTACCACATGAATATTTAGCTTATACTTTGGTCTCAAGAAAGCAGGCTTCTGACAAACAAACAATTGTTCAGAAAGAGTAAGGCCCGGTTTCAACGTCGAACTTTTCATATGCCGAATCGAATGCAAATGAGGACAAGTCTTTGTTTAGGCTCATTTGCATTCGATTCGGCACATGAAAAGTTCAATATTTGAACCGGGCCTAAGCAGCGAACAACGAACCCCTTACTGTCGTTGCTATGGAAGTGTTGATAAATTTGAAATACTGCATCTCCGCTGATCAACATATTTCAAATGTTTGAACCGGGCCTAAGATAAATTTGAAATACGTTTAAGCTAAACGGCGTATGCAAACAATTAACCGGCCCCTGTAGAATAAAAATTTTATTCCCACTAGCTCCAGCCACGTTTGAGTATATATGTCTCATTACAATCATGCTATTGAAGGGAAACTACGTTCGTCTAATCAAATTGAGTTGCGTTTATCGGGTGTTTAATCGTATTTCAGGTCGAAGAATATTTCCAAGATTTTGATCCTCTGCGCAGTGGCTCTATCAGTAAAAGTCATTTTCGTCGAGGTCTCAGTTCTCTTGGTCAACATCAGTTGAGTGATGCTCAGTTTGAAGTGATTGCGCGACATTATTAGAGAGTTTCCGAAAGCACAACGGCAACGGCGACGGCAACGGCAGACTGGCAAATTGATCAAATTGCGCATGCGCAAGTCAATGGAGCTCCAAAATTGACGTCCTCGCTTCATGCGACTGACGTGAAATGTACAAATTTCACGTTGCGGTTACGACGTGAGATCTAAGGAGGAAATATGGCGGCTTTGGCAGTGGCAGAGAAGCAAAAAACGTGAATATAATGTTTATATTGATCTGTACTTACATTGAAACATCATTTACAATTTTATACGGCAAAACAAAGTGTTTTGATGCATAGTGGCCTAGCTGGGCAATGTTAAGCATGAGTTAGCTTGTATATCTGCTTCGCTGAACATAGCAAAGTTAAATATTGACGATTAGAGCGAAGGTCCGTAGTCCGAAAGTTGCTGGGAAGTCTTACAAAACTTTATTTCAGATACGGAGCACTTCTGGCGGTGCAAAGACTTGTTTTGTAATGGACTAGTAAAGCCTAGTAGCTCATACTTGCTGGTTTAGAGAAGGGAAACTTTGTTTACATTTCTCTTTTTTACTCAGTAAATCCATGTACAGAATAAAACTCGGCATTTTATCCTGTTTTCTCTAAAACTCGGCATTTTATTCACTCGTTTTTCCTTTCGCCGTTATACGTAAGGTTAAATGCCAGTAAAGTGTGAAAAAAAAAAGATGACACAAAACTTTCAAGTTTCGCGCCAAAATGACCACTTGTAAACGGAATGAAAAATCCACGAGACGGCGACGGCAACGGCAACTTCATTCATGAAGTTGCCGTCGCCGTTGCCGTTGTGTTTTCGGAAACTCTCTAGTATGCCTGTAACTAGCCTTTGGGAAGCTTATTGCTTTTTCTAACAAGGGGGCCAGTATTAGGCTCCGGCTTAAATCCCGATATTCAGTTTAATTTTCTGTCAAGCCCTTGATCGGGCAATTTTGAACTTCAATTTCCCACTCCCACTTACGTGTTTTCAAACTATTAGATAGATATCATGTGGAAAGAACTATTAGATAGATATCATGTGGAAAGAACTACAGTGGAGACATTTGCCTCTAAATGGCGTTCTAAAGTTCTAAACTGTGTGTTTCCTCTTCTCTCTATGTCCACTTTATTACTACCTGCATAGTTTTAGATATTTGGACCCAATTGGCTTCCGAAATTGAAAAATTGAATACGAGATTTGCGGAAATTAACTGTCGATCTGAGGTGCCTCAGCCTTCCTCGAATTTGCACATTTTTCCAAATTGCAAATCGTATCCCACCAAATTAGACACTACTTTTCAAATCATATCACAAATTTTCTGTCATTCCTGCATTCTTATTGAGACAAAATCCTGTTTCCCGTATAACATTTGTTTTTGTATCGTGCATTTCGCCTTAATTTCTAGATAGATAGATAGATAGATAGATAGATAGATAGATAGATGGATAGAATGGTTTAATAAACACATCGCACCTAAACGAAAAATTGCAACCTGTGTGTCTATAACAATTCTGATACACATGCAGTAAAAGTATTAAAATTTCATAAAAAAATTTAGTGTAGTCAATAAGATATGTAATATAAAATGCCTATTAAGTTATTAAATCTACACCTTAGTTGCTAGATTTACACTATGATTATAAAGCAATAAAACACACGCGATAATACAATTATAACAATCAGACAACAGATACATTAAAAAATTAGAATATTTCCATTGTTACCAATCAGCATTCACTTTTACTATAACAACATTGATTTCTGAGACGATTGATTTCCTTATTGAATTCCTGATTCATGATTGAGTTTCTAATTCCTCAGTTGATTTCCTGTTCTTTTTTAGAAACCTTGAAACACATAGCTGGAATAAAACTGTTTCTGTAACGGTCAGTCCGACATTTAGGTATACCGTAATCCATGTTATTTCGCAAACAACATCCGTGCATATCTTCTCGTGTCGGTGGTAACAAGTGATAAATTTGGGAAGTAGGTTCTTGTATCTTATTAAAAGTTTTATAGCACAGGATTTGTCGCCTATCCTCCAAACGTGGGCATTGGGCAATACTAAGGGCTTCATTATAGTCACAACCGGGGTAGATAATGCGCAAAGCTCTTCTTTGGACGTGGTCGATCTTATCAGAGTGATACTGTGGTAAGCTCGTATGCCAAACAGGGCAAGCGTACTCAAGAATTGATCTCACCAAAGAGAAGTAGATAAAAAGCAGATCCTGAGCGGAGGTAACGCCACAACAACTTAAAACACGAAGGATATGTAAGCATTTAGACACTTTTTTAACAATAGCTTCTACATTTACCTCCCATTTAAGTTTGTCGCTCAATGTTAGGCCCAAAACTTCAAATGAGTGGACCAGTTTGAGAGGTGATCCGTCAATACATAATCGTGGCAATTCT